>BQNB010116724.1:7792-21308 GCA_026074375.1 Tanacetum coccineum
TATATATATATATATATATATATATCCTCTCGACCTCCCGACCAATCCCAAAATATGTACCTAAGGAGTTATGAACACGTTAAATAAGTTTAAATGCCCAAATTGTCTGAGAATACTCCAAGCTAGTTCAAATGCCCAAATTCTCTGAAAAATACGAGTACTCCGTAGTACATACATATACAATTCCACTTATTCACAACTAGTGGTTGTGCAACTCCTCCACTATGGTTACAAAGTTAGAAACAAACATTATTGTCATGTCCCTATATCCAATTTTGAAAGAGACAAAAAGCTAATGCACTTTCTCTTTAATCACTTTACATAAAAAGTGAATCAATGGACCACTTTACTTATTATTTTGTCTCCTTACTATTTCTTTTCTAAACAATGATATCTCCCCGATTATTTTTCTTTTCCAAACAAGATTATCAATCGATTGTGTAGTTCTTATTGTCTATTAGCCAACAATTTTTAGTTTTTCCGTATTATTTTGTCTCTTTTTCCTCTTATAAAACTATAATATTTTAAGGAAAAAGATCCTCTCATGTTAATTTAACATGAGAGGTAATGTTCTGTTTTATCTGATTGTACATTTGATTATTTTAATCAAATGTACAATCACATAAAGCAGAACATTACCTCTCATGTTCAAAGGATCCTTATCCTATTCTTAACTATCTTTTGAAAAATAATGTCTTTGTTAAACTTATATGGTAGGAAACTATCATGTTTACAAAATCATTTCAAAAAGCCTATTAATTATTGAGGTAAGTTATTTTGAAGACAAGTTTTAACCCACATATAAAGGGATTAATCTATATCATCCATTTCATTAGATTAAAAAGACAAAATTGAAGATTAAAAAAACATGGAGGATCAAAAGTGTAAATTTACTAAAACTCACACTAACCACTCTCTCATTATTTGTAGAGTTGTCAAATCTTGCTCAAATTGCAATTAATTGACTTTTTTGACATTTTGTACGTTTTTTTTTTACGTTTTTACGTTTCTTACGTTTTTTTACGTTCTTATACGGTTTAATACGTTTTCGCACGTTTTCGTACGCTTTCGCGCGTTTCATCCGTTTTCCCGTGTGTCCGTTTTTAGACGTTCTTGCACGTTTTCTTATGTTCTCGCACGATTTCTTACGTTTCCGCACGTTTTCGTCTGTCTTCACAAATTTTCTTATTTTTTTCATCCGCTTTCGCACGTTTTCTTTCATTTTCACATGTTTCGCCTGTTTTTGGACCTTTTTTTACGTTTTCACACGTTTTCATACGTTTTCGCACGCTTTCATCCGCATTCGCTGGTTTTCGTCGGCTTTCGCGCGTTTACGCCAGCTTTTGCGCGTTTTCGCCTGCTTTCGCGAGTTTTCGTCAGCTTTCGCGCGTTTTCGCCAGCTTTCGCGCGTTTTCGTCAGCTTCGCAGCGTTTTTTCGTCAGCTTTTTGCGCGTTTTTTTTCAGCTTTCCAACCGCTTTTCTATTTTCGCTACGCTTTCTCGTTTCGCACGCATTCGCCCATTTTTCCGCAGCTTTTCGTCTGCTTCGCACGTTTTTGTTCCCCTAAAAAATTTTTTTTTTTTTTTTTTTTTTTCGCATCTTTTCTTACGATTTATCTTTTGTTTTCGTTCGTTTTCCTTTCCGTCAGTTTTCAAGACGTATCCATCCGTTTTTTCATATGTTTCAGTCCCTTTTGCTTACGTTTCCCGTTTGTTTTTGTACTTTTTTTCTGTTTTTGTCCGTTTTTGGCACATTTTCGTCTATTTTTCGACCGTTTTCGCATGTTTTTGTCTGTTTTTGGCCGTTTTCAGACGATTTATTTCGTTTTCATATGTTATCTAGCACTGATATTATACAAAAACCTTAAAACCAAAACCTCCTAACTACTAACCATAACCAAAAACTCTAAAACCCCAAACCATAAGTATAATATCACAATGTGGTATATACATACACCTTAAAATCTATAACAAAAACCCTAACCCCTAACCACTAAACCATATACCAAAAACCCTAAACCTCTAACTACTAGGTATAATATCACAAGTGTTATATACATAAACTTTAAAATCTATACCAAAAACCCTAAACCCCTAACCACTAAATCATATACCAAAAACCCTAAACCCATAACCACTAAACCTTATACCAAAAACCTCTAAACTCCAACCACTATGTTTATTATCACAAGTGATATATATATATATATAAACTTTAAAACCTATACCAAAAACCTAAACCCTTAACCACTAAACCCTATACCAAAAACCCTAAACACCTAACCACCAAACACTATACCAAAACCCTAAACCCCTAACCACTAAACTCTATGCCAAAAACCCTAAACCCCTCCCCCTAACCACTAATCCCTATACCAAAAGCCCTAAATCCCTAACCACTAAACCATATACCAAAAACCCTAAACCCCTAGACACTAGGTATAATATTACAAGTGATATATACATAAAATTTAATATCTATACCAAAAACCCTAAACCCCTAACCACTACCTGTTAGTTTTGTAATTTGCTTGATTATTATTGATAAGAACCAAACTATATATATATGATACAAGAGAACATTCTAGACTATGGGCTTAGGCCTAATGATATCCATACTAATTGGGAGATGGCCGAACACTCAAACTGGTACAAAATTCTTCAAAAAGCGCAGACAGTAGTCCTTTAGTGAAAATGTCAGCATACTGGTAACGAGATGGTACATGAAGAACACGAACCTGACCACGAGCAACCATATCACGAACAAACTGTATATCAATCTCAATATGTCTGGTCCGCTGATGTTGAACAGGATTAGCAGTCATATATATAGCACTAACATTGTCACAATAGACAAGGGTGGCAGATAATAATGGTGTATGGAGCTCTCTGAGAAGATTACGAATCCAGTCAGTTTCGGCAACAACATTAGCAACACCTATGTACTCAGCTTCAGCGCTCAATCTAGAGAGAGTATGTTGCAGTTTGACTGACCATGAGAGTAGATTATCTCCCAGAAAAACATAATAACCAGATGTGGACCGCCTGGTAATAGGGCAACCAGCCCAATCATCATCGGTATATGCAACAAGAGAACTTGTAATTGATGCATAAAGTTGGAGCCCAAAGTCTAATGTTCCACGAATATATCGAAGAAATCTCTTAAGAGCTGCCAAATAAGGCTCTCGAGGATCATGCATATGAAGACAAACTTGTTGCACTGCATAAGAGATATCTGGACGAGTAAATGTAAGGTACTGCAAACCACCTGCAAGACTGTGATAGAGAGTTGGGTCAAAAATAGGATCCTCGTCAGAACTAAGTTTGGATTCTGTGTCAACCGGTGTCCGAGTTGGATTACAATTAGCCATATGAGCCTTGTCCAAAAGTTCCAAAGCAAATTTCTTTTGAGACAGAAACATGCCTGTAGAGTCTCGCATAACAGAAATCCCCAAGAAGTAATTAAGCGCCCCTAAATCAGTCATATCAAACTCCTTATGAAGAGAGGAGATAATACGTTGAAGTAAATTCGTAGAAGATGCCATCGGTACAATATTATCGACATAAATCAGTAAATATGCAACCTCAGAACCATGTTGATATATGAACAAGGACGAGTCACAACGACTCGACGATAAACCAACCTTGTTCGCATAACCTGCAAAACGTTGAAACCAAGCACGAGGTGTTTGTTTCAATCCGTATAAAGACCTTTGTAATCGACACACATGATGAGGAAACCAAGCATCTACAAAACCCAGTGGCTGATACATATACACAGTCTCAGAAAGGTCGCCATTAAGAAATGCATTCTTAACATCAAGCTGATGAATAGGCCAATTCTGAGATAAGGCAAGACTGAGAACCATACGAATGGTAGCCGGTTTAACAACGGGACTAAAAGTATCATCACAATTAACATTAAACTGTTGACTACGCCCATTAGCCACCAAATGAGCCTTATACCTGCTTAATAAACCGTCAGAATGATATTTATGCCGAAACAGCCACATAGACCGAACCACATTAACGTTAGGTGGTTTCAGAACAAGCATCCAAGTACTATTTTTAACTAAAGCATTATATCCATCATACATAGCAGCACGCCAATTAGGATTAGATAAAGCAATAGAAGGAGACTTAGGAAGATGAGAGATATGAGACATATGAAAATTAAAACGAGGGTTAGGCTTAACAGTACCAACTTAAGCACGTGTGACCATCGGGTGAGTTTGAGTCGGAGGTTGTTGGGCTGATGTAGTGGCAGGTGTAGGAGAATGGGCCATAGGAGATGGACCAGTAGGTGTTGGAGAGTGGGTTGTAGTGATTGATGGTTGTTCATGGGCCATAGGTGTTGGAGAATAAGTGGTGGGAATTGTTTGTTGGGCTTCAGATGATGGTGGAGTAGTTGGGGTCGGGTTTGTAGGAGGAGAGGTATGATAGATTAAATTACGGGTAAGAGGAGATGGGTTAAGAAATTCATAAGATGGGGGGAGTTGATAGTAGAAATAGAGCCGTAAGGGAATTGGTTTTCGTTAAACATGACATGCCGAGAAAGTATAATTTTATTGGTGGAAAGGTCAAGGAAAAGGTATCTGCGGTGATAGGCGAGATATCCTAAGAAAATGAATGGTGTGGCTTGAGGGGATAATTTATGAGGTGAATCAAGGTGTGGGTAGCATAGGCATCCAAATATTCGAAGACGAGAATAATCAGGTTCCTTTTGAAATAATTTTGTGCATGGTATGTCATTGTTAATTGCTGTTGAGGGAAGTAGGTTAAGAAGGTAGGCGGCCATATGAAGAGCCTCAACCCGAAATGTAGGCGAAAGGTGGGCTTGAAAAAGCAGGGTACGGATGACATTGTTGATCGTTCTAATCATCCGCTTTGATTTCCCGTTTTGTTGAGAGGTTTGCGGATAAGAAAAACGAAATTGAATTCCATTTTTCTCAAAAAGGTGAAGTAGGTTGGTGTTATCAAACTCACCACCATGGTCACATTGAAAAGCTTTAATTTAACACTTAAATTGGTTTTTGACATAAGAGCTAAAATGTAGAAACTTTTGAAACACATCAGATTTATGACGTAATGGGTAAATCCACAAGTAATGAGAAAAGTGATCAAGAAACAATACATAATATTTAAAACTACCAACACTAACAATAGGAGAAGTTCAAATATCAGAATGAATAATATCAAAAGAAGAAGAAACGCGAGTATCCGAACTGACAAACGGAAGCTTCACATGTTTGCCAAGTTGGCAAGCATGACAAATATGCATGACAAATATATGAAGACTTCTCTTTATTGCACGAAATATAATTACGAGAAATAAGAGATCGTAGCACTTCCGCACCGGGGTGTCTGAGACGTTGGTGCCACGTAGTAGGACTGATAGAAAGCAAAGCACTAGGTATAGGGGATGGTTTGGTAACTGGGTAGAGGTCTCCTGAACTGTCACATCTTAGGAGGATATGACGAGTCAGGAAATCCTTTACAGAGAAACCATATTCATCAAACTCAACACTAAATTTATTATCCCTAGTGAACTGACGCACAAAAATAAGATTCCTGATTATGTTAGGAGTGACAAGTACATTATGAAGATATAGAGGACGACTAAGAGTGGGCAAGATGTTATGGCCAGTGTTGGTGATGGGAATAGTTTTTCCGTCACCCACACAAACAAATGGATATAAATGATTGTTATAAAGAGTACTTAAATTACTTGAATTAGAGTTTAGATGAGAAGACGCACCCGTATCCATATTCCATTTTAGATCTTCAGGTGCCATAATAGAGAAAGCATGAGGTGTGGTCCAACTCGTGTTATTGCTTCTTCGAATTAAATGTGTCATAGACATGATGCAACTTTAATCCTAATACTTAAAAATAAATAAATACGTCACAATAGTGACAATTTTAGAATCCCTTTCAACTGATCCCAAACTCCAATAAGTATTCTTTATTCCTGATCAATATCTCTAATCTAAATAAAATCTCCCTTTTGATACCAGAAGCACAAGCAGACGATCAAGACTTCACCAATATTTATGTCTTTCTTTCTTTCTTTTATTTTTCTTTTTCTTTCCTTCTAATATGATGTGATGACAAGGAGAAAAAAATAAATTGAAGAAAATAATTAGGGTTTTGGAAGGATTTGATAGCATCCGTTTAAAGATTGGGCAGGTAGAATTTTGGGAGGTGATTTAAAGATAAGTTAGGAGAGAATTAAGAAAAAACTTATATGGATCTGATTACCATGTTAGTTTTGTAATTTGTTTGATTATTATTGATAAGAACCAAACTATATATATGATACAAGAGAACATTCTAGACTATGGGCTTAGGCCTAATGACATCCATACTAATGGGCCTAATATAGATTTATAACAAATATATTGACTAATACTACCTTATACCAAAAATCTAAACCTCTAATCACTAGGTGTAATATCACAAGTGATATATACATAAACTTTAAAATTTATACCCTAAACCCCTAACCACTAAACCCTATACCAAAACCCCTAAAACCCTAACCACTAAACCCTATACCAATACCTTTATAAACTAAGATTCACACGTAGCTTAACAATTATTACCCCTGACATTGTAGTATCACCAGTGATAAATAAATAAATAATAAAATCTCATGTGATAAAGTATTATAATGTGACATTAGTTATGGTATTCCACATATAATTAATATCACATGTGATAAAGCAATATAATGTAACACTAATTGTGGTTATTTTTGAAATTCTTAACATGTAATCAACATTATATATCACCTAGTGATATTATACTGTTAGTAGGATGAAAAGGGTTAAAACATAATTTTGTGGGAAAATAGTGTTTTAATTTAATTTTCACAAATTATGTTTGATATATAGTTAGAATGGTAAAGATGTTTATTTTTTAATGTCAAACATGATGAATCATTTAATGTTTTACACAAATACGTATGCTCATTTCATGACATCATGTTGAGTGTTTGAACGTACAAATATGTTACATCACACGTGATACTTCAATCGGGTTTGATGATAAAAAATAAAATTCTTTGATATTCACCAACTTCTATAAATAAACTGTTTTGATTTTGAGGTTTAAAAATTATGTATGATAAATGGTTGAAAAGCTAAGGATATGTACTTTTCAATGCCAAAAATGATGAATCAGTTGGAGTTCCACACAAATATTTATACATGTTTTACGAAAGCATATGAAGTGTTCTAACTTATAGATTAGTGTAATATCACACGTGATATATCAAACAAAATACTGCACCGAGAAAAAACAAAAAAAAACTTTTTCGAAAGTATATGAAAGTGCCCCTCTATTGAAAGATAATTAAATGCTCGTCACGATGGTGTAATTTATGTATCTTAAAGTTTTACGATTTTTACGATATGTAATTTTAAAAAAAATAAGGGTGAAAATGTGTTTTAATTAAAAAACACAAAGGTAAAAAGGGGTGGTGGATGTTTTTTAAGGTTTAATTTTATCCATGAAATATTAGATTAATCCCCACCATTAGATCAAACTCAAATGAATGGTGGGTATTTGTCCCTCTGTTGGTAGAAACTTGTCTTCAAATGAATTTTTCTCATTAATTATTATTAATTTTTCTTTTTGAGCAAAAAAATCTATTAATTAGACACTAATAAGGTTTTTAACCCGCGCTGTGCTGCGGAGCGCGGGGTTTTAAGTTTTTTGAGATTTCGAAATAAGGAATGAATGAATTCGATGCATTTTGTATAGAACGTGAAAGAAATTTTTCAAATTGAATAATTCGGAAACTTCCTCCAATATCTGAAACATGAATACACATCATCTTAGCAAACACAAATCTACCAGTAAAACTATGAACGCCAAATTTATTGAAACTACTTGAATAAATGACACTCTAATTAAGTGGTTGTGGCCTCCCTGATTATGTGGTTGTGGCCTCGGCACAACCATAGATACAATTTCATCCCTCATTGATTTTTGCATCGTCTATATTATGTTGCCAGAAGGAATCATCGCGTCTTTGATGACTATCACGATTCTACTTTTTATGAAGCACCCTTCTGTTTTTTTTTGCTGTTCTAGAACATTATCGTTGTTTATAATCTGCCATTTCACAAAATAAGAATATAAACATCGAGTCTTTCTCAACTTTTACCACATGCAAATAACAGATTATCAAGACTGTTTGAACGTGCAAAGTGATGAAAAATAGGCAAGACTGTTAGTGTCAAGACAAACTGGGTTTCGGTCAAAAAGAGTAATTTTGACTCGTATACTCTCTCTCTAAAAAAAATTCAATAATATTAGTGTAAAATTATAAAACTTAATGTTCATGCTATCATGATCAAAGTTTTTGAATATTATAAGAGGCTTACGGACTAGTGGTGGAGCTCCCTATGTTAGTTGTCAGCTGAAGACAAATGATAAAACCTTAAAAGTACACACACAACAACTTTCAGAATTAAGTATTGCCCCTTACGAAGAGCGTATAGATCATATCGAGCTTATGACCCCGAAACTAAAACTGTTTAACTATCACCGTTTTAGGTTCCCCACATCTAAACTTATGCACACTAATGGTTATAAGAGACATTATCCTCTTAAACTTAATTTGTATTCAGCTCCTAACTTTAGTCAATCTACAGGTTGTTAGTTTCGACTTTAGGTACATTAATGTTACATATATTTTAACCAAAATGCAATATTTGTTCTATAAAAAATGTACATTAACAAATATTATCAGCAAGCTTAATAAATAACATTTAGTATAAAGTATACAAAAAGGACAAAGGATAAAGGTGATCTGTTTGAGCTGCTGCACGCTTTCAAAGTTTTCTTTATATATTATGAGTGCCATCAAAAACTTTAAATTAACTACCTGTAATTTAATCTTAATGTTGTGATCATCGATTGAATTTAACCCATCCCCCAACCACCCATTTTGCCACCTCTGTCATGTGCCTATGTATGATGCATATATAACTACTAAGTTCTTCCTTAGTGATAACTATAATCGTGTCCCTCGTAAATTTTACTACTTTTTTTTTCTTATTTGGATGACAGATGCTAAGATAAATGTAACACCCCCAAAAATCAAGACAAGGCAGCGGAATGGTAACAATGGGGTGCTACTTCAGGGCACAAAACACAAGTCACGGAAAACGACCTCAAAATGGACGTTTTAAATAAAGTCATATTCTATTTAATAAAATATCAGAGTTGCAACAGGTTTCATTTATAATGTATTAGAAAACATTGTCAAAACGTTTGTCAAATAGTACTCAAGTTATTAAGCCTTCAAAAATATATATATCCGCGCGACTCGAATGCTCCCAATGCTCCACTAGCAAAATATTACCCTGAAAATACATGCTAAAATGTTAACAATAATGTTGGTGAATTCATAGGTTTAAGTAAAAAGCGGTATTGAAATAATTTAAGAAATATTTCAGAAGAAAAGTAGCGTTACAACATTTAAAAGTGTTATTTCCGAAATCCATCCGAAATCCAAGTAGTGATTCAGTAAATCAAGAAGTATTTAAAAGTGGACCACAAGATCGAAGTAATGGTGGACTAAGTACATATTCCGAAGTCCAAAACAAGTAATGTAGACAAGAGAAACACATTCATCAAGTCTAAGTATATATTATTGCACTAAGCTCATGACACCGAAGCCTTAACTAGATTTGTGCCCCAATCAGAAAATAGGATGCTTGCCAACACCCTAACAGACCATCCAATGTTAATTATGCACTGATCAATCTAGTAACCCAGTAAATGTGGGATTGTTGTCACCCGATATATCTATCCATACACCAGCGCTAAACTATAATAGCAATTAACGGTTCATGATAAGTAAGGACTTCACGGCAATAAGGTAACTTTAGGCCAGTAATAATCAGGCAGTATCTGGATAGCATACACTTTGAAAAACACTTGTAGTCCTAGTAAAAAAAACAATCATGTCTAAAATTCACGGTTTCAAATATAGGTATTCACGATCTCAAATCATGTAGTAACAAATCAAGCTTTAGTAAAAATAGTCATGTAACGCTTATGTAGTAGAAATCAATAAGTTCACTTAGTAAAACGAGCATGTATTCCCCTCGCGGGTTTATAAAACATTGAAAAGATTGAAATGCGAGACTATGAACTCACCTCGAGTGAATGGAAATCAACAAGTATTCACAATAGAAAAATGCGTCACGAAGGAATCCGAAGGCAACCTAATCCAATATAGGTCGTATAAGTACTAAACACTTTGATTATTTATAGGTCGTATAGCTCATCATACTATCGTTCGGGCTATCATAATTAAGAGGTCGTGTAGTGAACGTATGAGGAGCTAGGACACTTTAAATCGTAAATGAAACTCCCTAGTAATATAGTACTTTGATAACCACAAATAATTCTATATAGTTCAATCACCAACTAATGGTTTTGGTAAAATTACGTTTAATAAGTAAAAACGTTTATAATTATCGTTTTAGTAAAACTAGCATAACTTTTGTGTTTTAAGCCCGATTTTAACGTTTCTTATGCCCATCTTTTCGTATTAGGACGAGTTATCATAATTTGACATTTTCAATATTTTGACCCTCTGGTGAACAGTAACTTTTACTGTTCACATCAGACGTGACTTTTATTTAAATCGTATTTGTTGTCGTAAAACCCGTAAATGTTCGTATTTTATTCGTTATAAACTACATCGTTTTTAATGATTCTTCGAGACGTTCTCGTTAATTGAAAAGTACTATAATTTTATGTGTTTAAATAAATGTACTTCTGTCAGAATAGTAACTTTTTTATAAAAATAGTTATAAAATATTATTGTCGTGAAACGTCGCGAAATTCATAACTCGCGTCCTTTATTTAATTGAAAAATTACGATTCTTTATTAGTTGTAATCCAAAAATATGTATTATTTGTTTAAAAATATCAAACTTGCTGTTTTGAATAATATTATAATAAGTTTTTATAAACTCCGTTTAAAATTAACGTATAACTTGTTTTTAACGTAACTTTTGTCGTTATTCAATCCGTTTGAAACAAGTTTCTACCTTTTCGGAATCGAATTCGTGAAATGTATTTAATCTTATAAAAACTTAAAAAATATATGTTTTATAACACGTTTGGACAAATGGTTTAAAATATCTTTCAATAATCTATTGTTTTGACCTTTGTTTTATGTTTTACCACTTTATATCTTTTACATAAAACCATAAGTATACAAGTCTTCTCATCTTGTTATATCCTTATTTTAATGATCATATACCATTACTTTAGGTTCATAATTAACCTTAACATGTCATTTGTATTTCTTTAACTTGAAACATATTATGAAACTTTTATAAACCCTAATTTGTAGTTAATCATTTTTACATCAAAATAACATGGTACAATATTTTCTCATCCTTATTAACATGATACTAGTAATAACACAACATGTATATTAATGTACAAAAGGAGTATTCAATTAAAAACTTGCATTTCATAATAAAATCCTGAAATGGTGATTCGCAAGCTATAAAATTAACATAGTATAATAATGATAAATGTAAGATCACAAAAAGAGTAAAGAATGACCTAAATAGATGAAGATGATGACTAATACAATCTAAACTCGTGTTTAGCCTAAAAATCCAAGCTTGCACTTAAGAAAACCCTTGCTTTCCTTAATAAAAACCCTAGCTTTCTTTTATTTGATAATCACATGGAAATGCTTAGCCAATGCTTGGAAATACCTTAGAATGTCTTAGGATGTATGTGTATAGGAGTGTATGTTTGTTAGAAAATTTTGTATGGGTTTGTTAAAGGGGTGGTTGTTTGCCGTAGCTTATATGTGAGCTAAAGGGAGTATTGTTTGATTTTTGCTAAGTGTTTTACTTGTATGTTTTTCTCATCACTAGATACATGCATATATGGTGCAAGACTTAGTCAAGGAGACATGTTGAGGGTCTTAGGGAAGTTAGTCTTAGTCCTTGGTCAAAGTCTTTGGTCTTTGGGTCAAATAGACAAGTTATGGCTAGGTATTAATGAGTTATGTTGTACATTGACCAAAGTGGTAAGATTTTCTTTATAATCTTTGTATAAATGGCTATAATTTCGGCATATATATGATATACATGATATATTTTTGTAGTTTTTATGTATTGGGTATAAATGTGGGTATTTGTTGAAGCGTAGAAAAGTTTTGGTGGTTCCGGGAGTGCCTAAACGCAATTTATCGCGAAACGTATACACTTTACGTATCCGATAAAAATAAAATGAACAAAGACCATAATTATTCTCAAAATAATTATTTAATACTTGCTTGATGCAAACGTTTAATCGTTTGATGCCCGTTTACATTGAATGCTAATTTTTAGCTTACGCGATTTAGCGTATCGATTAAAATTAAAAGCGAACGCGAACGCGTACGAGAAAAATAAAATAAATAGTGAATTTAAATAGCGTCGTAAATGACCTGAAATATGAAAATATTACAGGAAAATTACTCTAAAAGTGAAGATAGTGAAGGCGGGCATTGGAAGTCTAAATTACGAAGGAAAAAGTCCAGTGTCGAAGATGATGATCTCTCCCAACCTTGGGTATGTGCCGAGACTGATCCGTTCATGTCTCGAATCCGTCACTTCGACTTTCCGAAAACACGAATGCAAAGTCATGTGAAAACATAAAGTTCCCAGTTATGGGAGGAACACTTACGCTAAGAAGCAGTAAAATCATTCTCATTGAATGAGCGATGATCTCCGGACCAGAAGACCAACCCCTTCCGGTGAACAAAGTAAAAGAGGAAAGGATTAAAGTGGCAATCAATCCGGAACAGACAGTAATGATTGGTTCTGACCTCACGGAAAAAACCAGAAGTAAGCTGTGCAACCTACTTCAACGCAGTTTGGATATATTCGCTTGGACCCCAACGGATATGACGGGCGTTCCAAGACAGATAGCGGAACATAAGTTAAATGTACGGAAAGGCTGTTAGTCGGTTAGGAAAAAGAAAAGAGGCCAAGCCGCAGAAAGGAACGTAGCAATAAATGACGAGGTTAGTAAGCTTGCGACAGCTCGAATAATGAGAGAAGTTCATTATCACGATTGGCTCTCCAACCCGGTGATGGTAAAGAAGAGTGACAACAGTTGGAGAATGTGTGTTGATTTTAAAGACCTCAATAAGGCATGTCCCAAGGACGGTTACCCTCTGCTGGAAATAGACTGAAAGGTCGAATCCTTGTGTGGATTCCCCTTTAAATGCTTCCTGGACGCATACAAGGGGTATCACCAAATACAAATGGCAAAGGAAGATAAGGAAAAGACCGCGTTCATTACAAATCAAGGCATTTTTTGCTACAAAAAAATGCCTTTCGGTCTAAGGAACGCAGGTGCAACCTATCAGCGGCTAGTGGACAAAACATTCCACGGACAGATCGGTAGAAACCTTGAGGTTTATGTAGATGATTTGGTCATAAAAAGCCGCACGGAGGATGAAGTTGTCCGCGACA
>BQNB010116725.1:0-21308 GCA_026074375.1 Tanacetum coccineum
CATGACACAATTTAGGTCATCGTAGACCGCCTTACCAAATCAGTACATTTTATCCCCACCAGAGCGACAGATAGTATAGAAAGGAGATAGTCTCACGACATGGAATGCCGATATCCATCATCTCGGATCATGACAGTCATTTTACATCCAGATTCTAACAGTCAATGTAGAGTGCTTTGGGTACTCAATTAGACATGAGTACGGCATATCATCCCGAGACTGATGGACAAAGTAAAAGAACCATCCAAACACTCAAAGACATGCTTTGAGCCTGTGTTATAGATTTTGGAAAAGGATGGGAGAGACACTTACCACTGGTAGAATTTTCCTACAATAACAATTACCATGGCAGTATTAAGGCAGCACCATTCGAGGCACTTTATGGTCGAAAGTGTCGATCACCTGTCTACTGGGCCGAAGTTGGAGATGTCCAACTCACAGGACCAGAGATAATCCATGAAACCACCGACAAGATAGTACAAATCCGACAATGCTTGCAAGCTGCAAGAGACCGGCAAAGGAGTTATGCCAATGTAAGGCGAAAGCCTTTGGAATTCCAAGTTGGAGATCATGTTTAAAAGTGTCACCTCGGAAAGGTGTCATCCGATTCGGAAAGCGAGGAAAGCTTAACCCCCGGTATATTGGACCATTTAAGATCCTTAAAAGGGTCGGACCAGTGGCATATACACTTGAGCTTCCTGAAGAACTCAGTAATGTCTATAGTACTTTCCACGTTTCTAATCTAAAGAAATGCATATCTGACGAATCCCTCGTCATTCTAATGATAGAGCTTCGGCTCGATGACAAACTCAACTTTATGGAAGAACCAATAGAGATTATGGATCGAGAAGTCAAGCAACTAAGACAAAGTCGTATCCTTATAGTCAAAGTAAGATTGAACTCTAAAAGAGGACCAGAATTAACATGGGAACGCGAAGATCAAATTCGTACCAAATATCCACATCTATTTGCAAACATCACTCCAGCATCCAACTAAATCTCGGGACGAGATTTCTTTAAGGTTGGGAGACTATAACAACCTACAATTTCCTCAATGTAATTATCCATCTATTATATTTAATAGAACCAATTTCATAGAAATATTTTTGTTTTATTCCATCCATTATGTAACGTAACTTACATTTCCAAAGTAAACGAGCTCACGCAACTACCAATGTCAATTCCATCAAAGTTTATATCAAGTAAACGTTATAATATGTAAAGCAATATGTTCTAAACTCCATTTTACCATACGTTATCTATTTAACGTACCTTTCATAACATTTAATATAAAACAAACTTTATACATTAACGTTTATATCAAAACCCCGATTACATGTAATGTTTCCATTTAATCCAAATGTACAAACTTATAAGGCATGTGTATAAGTTATCAATGCATAAAATTCAAACTATGTTTCCCTCCAAAACCATTGTACAACTCCTTTAAGCCTAAAGTACAACCCGATATAGCACAACATTTAAACTAGCCATTTTCCCTCCAATTCTTATAGGAATTTCCTGCCATTTATTTAACACAAGTTACAAGCTTCCAAAGCACAACATTTAAACATCATTTCCCTCTAAATTCTAACCCTAACCCGAAAAACCCTAAACCACCCGAAACTAGCTTAAGACTAAATCCTAACCTAGCAACCACCCTCCACACCTTGTCACCACCTTGCTTAGCACCTTATCACCACCATGTTAGCCTCCTTGTCACCACCTTGCACCCTTGCACACCAAGCAACCTCTTGTCACCTCCTTGGTGAACCGAACCCACACCACTATCTTACACCTCTCCAAGCTAGTCCTAGCTCTCATTAGTCACTCCTAGCTAACCCTTGGCTACCACTCCTTCATAGCTTGGCCACTAATCCACACAAACTTGGCCACTACTCCTCTTCATGCCCTATATAAACCTGAAACATGCACACCTCCTCAACTCACCATTTAAACTTAACACATGCTCAAAACCATGATCTAGCCAAGTCCTAAAAGAGAAGAAAGGAAGCTTAAGTTATTTTGAAACCAAGGAACAAGAGAAGAAAGGTTCTTGATTCATCTCCAAGTCATTTCGACCCATTCCATCATTTTTCACCCAATATTGTGTACTATTAATCTTAACTAACTTTTTCTATAAGCTTTTGCGATACTTCAAGTTTCAAAACTATTATAGATCAAATAATATAACTTTTCTAAGCCTCTTGTATAAATTTAAAACTCTTTTGGGAAACCCATAAACCCGAAATCAATCTCTAAATGAATCCCTTTGAACCCCTAAACCCTTGCAAAACCCTAATCGCTAGTATAAGCTTATTCTAATTTTAATAAGCTCCTATGCAACTTTAAGATCACACAAAAAAGGCCCTAAAACCAACAAGCACTCCACCATGGTTTTCCTAAACCAAACGCGCCCTTATAAACCCTAAAAACCCTATTTCAAAACCTTAAAAGCTAAAAGCTATAAGCTGACCTAATAAGCTATTCCTATAAGCTCCTTTCTCATTTTTATAAGCATTGAATAAAACCCTAAAAGCCTTAACCCATTGGGTTAAAATTTCAAAACCAAACGCACCCATTTTAAGATTTCGAGCTCATAAGCTCATTTCATAAGCTATAACTCGAGAAAACCAACTTACTTTTAGCGCTCTAACTAGTAATAAGCTATAAGCTACAAAATGATTTCGAGATTATAAATACAACTTATATTGATTTTAGACTAAGAATGCAAATCGAATTATGCATAAAGGGTATATATTGTAAAATTTTGAAACTTATAAACTTTCAGGCCAAAAATGTAAATACTCTAAAGTTAACCCACAAGGACCTGTTTTGCCAAATTCTAAAGTTAAGGGTTAAATGTTTTAAAATTATATATAAAGGGTTTAAATTGTAAATTAATATATACCAAGGGTATATATTGTCATTTTTGAATTCTTAAGGGTATAAAATGTAATATTTTTATAATTAATAATAAAAATATATTTAATCATTATAAGACTCGATTTTATTAAAAGCCGACACATTTATCGTTTCATTCATCGATCAAAACATATAAAAATAATTATGTTTTATATTTAACATAATTTATCATCCACTAGCTTTTGAAGAAACTTGAAAAGATAAAATCTTATGATTCAAACTATAACGTATCACGTTACTAGAGAATTTCATGTGAAGGGCTTTCATTTGGGTAGAAGTTTTGACGAGCTGCTGGATTTATGATTTAAAGTGTCCTAGCTCCTCAAACGTTTACTACATGACCTCTGAATTACGATAGCCCGAACAGTGATACGATATTTTCACAAATTAATAAACCAAATTAATATTTACGTTAAACTTTATGAAATAAAGTTTGAAATATAAACAATCGAACTAAGACTTGACATATTACCCCAGGTTGCCTGACGAAGCTGTTTATTTCCATTTGATTTACTTTTGCCATCAATCAGATTTCCCTATTAAGGTGAGTTCATAGTCCCACCTTTATATATTTTTCTAAACCCCGTGGAGGGAATACATGCTATAAACCATGAATACAAGTATTTTCTAACTGTATGTTATCCTGATATATTATTGCCTAAGTTTACCTCCACTGCCAATATCATTTAATCATGAACCATTAATCACTTGCGAGTGAATGCGAATATTATGGATAGATCTATCGGGATTGACGAATCCCGTTTGTGTCTCTATCTACGTGTTGTGCTCAAGTTCTATGTATGCGAACTCAGCTAACAGATTATGGCATTCACTGTGATAAAATGACTATGTATTGTGACTCAAAGGCAGCCATAGCCATCACGTGCAATCCAGTCCAACATTTCCGTACCAAGCACATTGATGTCAGATATCACTTCATAAAGGAACAAGTTTAAAAGGGTATTGTTGAATTGTTCTTTGTCGGAACTGAATACCAGTTAGCTGGCCTGTTTACTTAAGCCTTACCCGAAGATAGGTTTAAGTATCTCGTCAGACGACTTGGTATGAGATGTTTAACTCCAGATGAACTGGAGGTTCTAGCAAACGAATATGCTTGATATACTTCAAACATCGATATGTAAATATTTTTGATTTTACTCTTTATTTTGATTTATAAATATTTTTGAAAAAAAAGAAAATACAAAAATATAAAACCAAGAAAAAGAAAATACAAAAATCTAAAATCTAAAAAAACAAAATATAAAATCAAAAAATTTCAAAAATACCAAAAAGAATCTTCTCGACATGTCTCTTGGAATCGATAACATTTACGTACCTAGAAATGTCGATTAATATTGACACGGGTGTGTAAATGAAGTTCTAGCAAGAGTTCAAACATTTCAAAACATGTCATTTCTAATTTTCTCATTGACTTATGTACAATTAGTACATAACTTGGACCTCAATGTAAGGAAAGTGTATCTTTAAAGATAATTTATCCTGTCAACGAGAAAGTTAATTTTCTCGGGTCTTGGGCTACTATACAAAACATTTAAAAGTTTTGAGCTCATGACAATGGCTTACAGTTATTGCAGACTGTAACCTAGACCCAAATGTTTAGGAACTGTACGCTTCGGTGCACTTACTCTAAAAATAGAAGAGAAGTCTTCTATCATGGTTTTTAAAAAACGTTGAACATAATTTTTCAAAAAGAACTTTCAATGTCAAATTGTTTACAATATGATTTGTCGTATCTTTCCATAATAAGTGGTATTTGTTTAAATTATGTGTTCGACACTCCCTTCCTTAAATAAGTTTCAAAAGTGTTGTATCAATTTTTCTCAAAGTGTCATATTTATGTAGATCAATTTTGAGGGAGAGCTTTTAAAACCAAAAGCCTTTTAACGTTTTGGGTACATCTCATAAATGTCAATTTTATGTATCCAAAAACATTTCGTTAAATTAAAATGTGGAAATTATAATGTCAATTAATAATATACATTGTTCACTAAGGCATCTCACTTCGTCTTTAACATATTTGTGTTGTCATATCATTTTTTTTCCTTGTAATGTCAAGTTTTAAAAGTTATTGGTATCTCACATACTGTGTTAATGGGGAGCTATCAGAAAAATGTATTCATGCAATATCGTGGTATCATTTTTCTCCCCATGATATTTTTTATGTCAAATTTTAATCAATTGATATTTCAAATACTAAAATATTTATTATTTTAAATAAGGGGAGAAAATATGATTAAAATGTGATATAGAAGAATGTGATTTTTTAGACTCTAAGTGCAACTCTTTCCTTCATGTGCAAAATAATTTCGAATCTCAGAGCACATGTGTAAGGGGTATTTCAAAATGTATGTATCAAAGGTTTTACGGTTCGATCCCACAACCAATTAACTCACGACGTCGATGAAGTCATAAGGCGGTTAAGGTTAGGTATATGTCCTATGATCAAACCAGAACCGGAGGGATCTACCCAAGGACAATCCATAGTTAGAAATAGCAGTCTTTAGGTATGATTAGAGATGAAAGAGAATAAGGGAAGAATGTCGACTAAGACATAAGTTAACACTAGAACAATCACAACAAGGTGTTAGTAATGACGTCTTGGTAAGCATTGATGGGGTTGAAGAATGAATAAAAAAAATGCGTATGATAAAGGTAAAAGAAAGAAGCACCACCAACCCTTAGCAGAATCAGATCAATACCATAACAATCTATCAAAATCACAATGATATTGATGGTATTCGAAGAAAGCCACATGGGACCCAGTGAAAGCAATGCACAACACCCTCCCAGACCATTCGTGTTTCTTTAAAAAGAGACTTGCGTCTCATTTTTCACGGAGATACACACGCTAACAAATATTGACATCTCACTCTGAATTGTTAATATTGAATAGTGGCAGTCAAGCTCCACCTCCGAGTACTAAAGAACTAAAGTGCACAAATCAAGTCAGATCCATAAAGATCATAATTATAAATCAATCAATTAGACACAAATCCATTATAAAACACTTGTTTTTTTCAACTTTAAACAACTTTGGTAACAAAGATCCTACGCATTATCCTTGAAACTTGCCAAAACATTCAGAGCGATGATACTTTATATTCACAGTGACAGCATGGAAAATCCTACCAAGAGACAACCTTAAACAGCTCTACGTAGTACTTGCAAGATTCTATATGAATTATAGCTTAGCCACTGGATGTCGATTTGGTCCAAAATAAGAATTAACGACTATAATCAGAAAGATATAACTATACTTATTCATCTTACCGTGTTGTCTGCTTTGAGACGCTCACATAACATGAACGGCTAGTACAACTGTGAACCCGTTAAGAAAATTCATATAAATTCTATCTGATACACAGGACAGTATTTATACTTATACACGGAACTGTAGTATCATACAATCGAATACGACGGAGAGACAAAGAACACTTCGTCCATATCTTTGTTTCTCAACTAACCTTATTAAATGCAGATTAAACCGTCGGTGTTGCAACCTTGTATAGCGAAAGTCGGAATTTCATTGACACAAGCTCCCCCATACACAAGCTCTTCAAAAGTCCAATCATTCAGCCTCCAGATAGTTATACTAAACTTGTCCTCATCATCAATAAGCTTCAAAGTCAAATAAAGAATAGTCTATTGGGAGAAGAAATTGTTATCGTGTGTTAATAAATCAAACAAGAATGCCATCAGTATGAATATGTCGGTCAAGAGCACAAGATGATCAAGAAAGTCAAATCAAGATGATTCAAGTCAAAGAGATGATGCAAGATTAAAGATCTCAAGAACTCATAGTAAAAAGATGAAGGCTCAAGATCAAGATCACATAAAATGACACAAAAAGAATGTTATCGGTCGTCTCAAGCATGAATCAACAAAGCCATTATGAACAAGAAAAGACAAAGACAAGACAAAAGAAGGTAAAGCTCAAAAGTCAAATCAAATCTTCAACATTGGGAAGATAAAGCCAAATCAAGACAACCTCCATCAAGAACATTAACATTGGGTGATCAAAGAAGACCTCAACATTGGGGGAGATTGTTAGCCTTATTTTTATATAAGTCGAACAAGAATATTATTGGTCATCTTTGTAATAAATAGTCTTGTATTGTAATAAGCTAGTCGGGTTTAACGGGATTGGATTGTAATATAATATTGTCCGTGTTTTGGGCTCTTAGCCTACTTTAAGCCAAGCCCGGCCCAAACAGAAAGCCCATACGCCTAAACCTAAGGCATGGACTATAAATAGAACCCTCCTAGCATGTTAGGAGGGTGTTGGTTACATTTGCTTCCTTATATGTGTGTGTAACTCACCAAACTCTTTCCTTCCTAATCTAATATTCTTCACTTTCCTTTCTACTTTTATTCTACCTTATTTCGTATGGATTAAGCTTATTGGTATATAGCTTATTGTTGTGTTTGGATCTTATTTATATTAGGATAACAACGTCAAACTTCTAACTACCCATAATGCCCTCAGCTTTTCAAGTTTGGTTATAAGCTCCTCTCGTGCCTTGAAACGACGACTCAACTCATCATAGACCTTCAGCAAGTCTTTCTCCGCCATAACGTCATTAGTAATTTTGGTTTTTGTATACGTGAGAAGTTGACTAGCCACGTTAGTGGAAACGACACCATGATCGAGTTCTCGAAGATGGCTCATTATTATTTTTAGTTTCAGGTGTTATACAAATTTTAGAATGCAAATGTTTATAATAAAAACGGTTTAAATAAATAGAGGTTAGGGAAATCTGCTCATTTCAATAAGCAGTTGAGTCATATCATTGCACATAAAAGGTTGCCTACACGAGAACCATGTGTAGGCCTTGACAGGTAAAACGTGTATGGACTTTGACATATGGGCTTCATAAACTTTAAACACACAATGCATGGTATTCAGTTATTAAGAAAACTTTATCTTTATATCATGCTTGCCAATTAGGCAAACATTGTCGTTCTTTATTTAGTAACGGAAAATAGACAAACCATGATTGTCTACTTCCTTTAAACTCAGAATGCTAAAGTATAAAACTATCTTGGGTATCGAAATAGATACCCGTATTCCTAGTTAAATCTAAGGCCGAAACCCTCCACATTTTATAGGGTATGGAATTTTGAGGGTTTTCGTGCTACGTCGTATAAAATTCATATCACTGAGTGCACGCTATTTATTATCTCGGTTTTTATCGATATGTGTTATAAAAAAAATTAATTTTTGGTCAAAATTACCTTTTTATGCTATGTTTTGATATATTACCCGTCATTTTAAGGAACAAGACAAATGGCAAATGAAGGAATAGTTTCTAAGGCTTATTTCCGCTTACACTTAAGTTGAACATTGTCCCTAATGTTCTATAGAAGTACTCGTAAAAAGAATAAAGGGAAAAGAAAACAAGTAAAGAAATTAGTACTCCACTGGTTTTGCTCAATTATGAGAGAAGAAAACATGCGTATATGGGTTTTATCGTCTCCAAGAATCGTCTGATGAAACTTCCCTAGAACTTGCAGAAAGCTTCTGTCATCAAATTATACCATGTTCAATCTCAAGACTAAGACAACTACACCAAGTGTGTATAAATTAGGGGGGATAAGCAATATAATATACACGAGAATTTCGGGTTTTGACTCTATGAAAGCAGTAAAGACAAGATGAGGGTAATGATATAATCATTGGTTTGATGTGTGTTTTCACAAGCTTTAAATTTATATTTGATACTAAATATCTACAATTTTGACTAAAAACACAATACTCAGGCAAAGTGATACCCTATTCGAGAGTGTAATATAGGTATTGGGGTAAGTCCAGGTCAGTCCTATGGGATTTGTAGACAATTAATAGATTGTTTTATTAAGTAACAAAGCTAAATGTTTGTCAGGGTCTAATATCTAAAGTGTGTTTAAAAGTATGCATGACGGAACAAGGCATGATTCACATAACATAATAGATAGATATAAAGCAAGACTTTATATAAACAAAGCATACAAGTCATATATGACGGGTAATCATAATAACAAGCATATCTACAAATGATAACATAGTATCCTTTCAGCCTATATACTACATCATCACTAGTGCATTAAGAATGGTTATATTCAAAATTATGAATTATTATAAATTACTTCAACACGGTCCGGTCACTTAAGGAAGGGTCTTGAACTTCTATTCTACTTGGGTTATTTATCAATTTAATAAAACAATTTCACAAGCATTGTTATTGATTGTATGGCCAACTCCGATTTCAAAATACATCAGACAATTATCCTTTTCGGCCTATTTCAATTGCATATTGATATTACCAAAGATAACACTTATCCAAAGCAAGGATAAAACTCAAATTCATAAACATATATATTCATAAGTTATAGAAAAATCATCCAAAGATTATTTCATGTTCTTAACATATTGAGTGAATACATAAAGTACCTTATTACCAATATTTTAAAACATACAAAAAAACTACAAATCCAAAACTAATAGTTTCATTGATCATCCACAACAACCAGATGTACTAGATAAACTCCCAAAATATACCAAGTAACTTTTGGAAATCCGCAATATATCACCAAATAGAGTGTTTGGTAACAAGGTTTATGGTGATGATCTTAAGAGAATTCGGTATGAATCCTCTAAGAATCAAAATAAGAAATTATTGTTAAAAATTAAATGTTTTGATTTTGGATTATGGATGGTATTTGTGGTCTAGATATGTGTTAGGAATCTTGGCATTTCATAGCTATAGTGGTGGTAGCATGGTGGTGTAAGTGGCAGATTTAAGGGGGTGTTTGGATCATTGGTATCATGGATCCTCACTACTCCTTCCTACTCTCTAAAAGGGTTAATGAATGTGTGTTGTATAAGAATAGGATTATGTGAGGATATATGGAAATGGGAAAGCCAAAGAGGTTTTAATTATAGGCTGTTGGGGGCCTAATCCGCCGCACAAACTGATTTGTGCGTTTGTACTTCAGGAGTTAATGCCAATTTCATTTTAATTGACCTTTAATTTCTCAACCGCCTCAAAAGTGCGCAGCCACTTAGGGTATATCGGCCACACTTTGTTTACATATTCAGCTCTTTGGCTCCTTATTCAGGGTTGTAGATAATTGAAATTCTTTCACGTGGCATTTGATCCAACTAAAAACGGGGGTAGTTCGTATGGACAAGTTACGGCCAAAAATAGTGAACAGGTGTCGGGAGTTCATTAACTTGAGTTTTACTTCTTTGTTTAGCTCCATGTCTTCGTGTATTCATTCCGTTTTCTTTCACGACACTTACTAGAACCTTCTAGTCAAATATATTCTATTCTTATACCAAAAGTTCTTATATTTATTCAATAAATTATCACATAAAGCTTAGATAACGTGTATAGAAACAATGTTATCTTGAGCGTTATCAAAATCCCCCTCACACTTAAATTTGCTTGCCTAAAGCAATTTGAGAAAATAGAAATTTAGAAATAAATTCCTACATGACAAGACAAGAAAATTTATATATATATTTAAATTTTGATATTTTTATTATTATTATATTTTTTATTTTTAAATTTTTTTATTGGGTGTGAAATTATCGAAAATATATTTGGTTTTTGTAATAAATAAGTGCAAAAGGCGCAAGCACCCCCTCCCCCAACACTTAAGGGTTTGCTTGTTTCTCAGCAAAAATAAAGAAAAAAATAATTAAATAATATGTTTACAAAACAAAAATAGAATTGTGAAAAATATTTTTGGATTTTAAATATGCGAAAACAGAGATGTTTGACAATACCCAATGATCTTCAAGCTGAAATATCATGACTAAGCACCTCACGAATAAGGAAAAGTATAATTCACTCAAACACTCGTATATGATGTAATAGAGGGTACAAAGGGGAAATCACACTCATTGCTTAGACATGATTCATTAACGTTACTAATAGTGTTGTATAAAACAACAAAACTGCACGACACAAAGCGTAATGTAACAACCCACGATTTTTATCACTGTAATTTCCACTTATATTATATTAAATACTACTTTTTCACGGGAAATTTTTTGCTTTATTTCATTATGTAACATAGTTTGCATTTCTAAAGTAAACGAGCTCACCGAAACTACATATGACATTTTCTATATAGTTTATTTCTTGTTAAACGGCCTTATAAATATGTCAAGTCATATTTCTAATATTCTTATCATGTAAGTTTATATAATTTAACGTAATTTTCATAAATGTATTTCTAAATGAACTTATCGTTTCGTTTTATACCAAAAACCCTAACTACATGTAATGTATACATACAAAATGAATATACAAGCTTATGATGCATATGTATAAGTATTCATAAGCATTATAAATTCAAATATGTTTTCCTCCTAAATCATAGGTCAACACTCTTTTAACTGCTTAAAGTACTATGCGATTGTGAATGTTTAGTCATATGAGCTCATTTCCCTCCCAAATTCTAAAAGGCATTTAGTACAACTTTCTAGCCTAGAGGAGACCAAGTCTTCTATGCACACAACATTGTAAACATATTTTTTCTCCAAACCACCATTCCACACTCATCCTAACCAATAACCCTAACCACGACAACCCTAGCAAACCCATATACCACTTAAACTAGTTCATAATTTATATGTTTCAGGAATCTGATCCTTGATAAAACATAGGGATCTGGGAAAAATCAATAGGTTCTGGGTATTAAGTAAAAATACTAGGTTGATTGCCTATGTCTTGTGATCATTTGCCGGTGACTCGAACCAGAATTCAATGTCGGATGAATGTGATATAGCCGAAATAGCAAAGGCGCGCAGCTTCGGCAACCTGTTGTATCGGATTATTATCTCTAGATTTTTGGTATATCAACCCATAAATATGTAAAACTAAAAAAGTTGTAGAGGACTCAATATCTAACCATCGCTCACCTTGTTTGAGCTTTCATCGTGGTACGGTGTGTAAATGGCAACTATGTTACCGAGAACTAATTATTGGCTGTCCAAAACAGCCATGCCCTTTCATTAAAAATTCAACCCTTGAGCCCCAAGCAAGACCCTTGGCCACCACTCAAGACCCTTGGGCACCACTCCAACATCTTGGCCACCACTCCAAGTAGCTTGGCCACTACTCCACTCCAAAAACTTGGCCATTACTTCTCTTCTACACTATAAATACACGCATACATACATTCATTCATCATTCACCATTCAAACTCAAAACAACTTCAAAATGATGATTAACCATGCCATAGAACGTGAAAGAACAGGAAGAACCCACGGAAGTAGAAGCCAAGAAATAAGAGAAAAGAGGTCCTTGATTCATGTCCAAAGAGTGTTCGGCCCATTTCAAGTCATTCGACCCATTTCCACCATTTTTGACTCATTTCAAGTTCAAGTAAGCTCATAACTCATTCAATAAACTCTTGCCTTATTTTAAAACTATCATAAGCTTTGTTAGATCCTATATAAACTCTTATTTAAGCCCTTGAACACTAAACCGATGCGTTTTGGTTTCCTTAACCAAACGTGCGCATTACGATCTTTCTAGTTCATAGCTCTTTGATTAGCTACTAAGCATCGTTTAAACTATTTATTTAACTTATTTTTAGCTTATAGTAATAAGCTATAACCTGGCAAATTCTTTTCTATATTGTAAAAATATCAAGATAAGATTATGAATTTGGACTTTAATTGTAAATATTTCATGCACCAAGGGTATAATTTTGTAAATTTTTGAAATTTTTTGTTGGGGTTCAAAAATATCATGTTCCTAAAGTTATCAACCACTAGCGGCTGTTTTGCCAAATTTTAAAGTCAAGGTCTAAATATTTATTTCTTTATATATTATATATATGTTTAACTCATAAAAAGTATAAAAAATCAAGTGGTATATATTGCCATTTTTGTATTCTTAAAATTATAAAAATGTAATACTTTTGTAATAAATTATAAAAATATATATAAATATTTTAGACTTGATTTTATTAAAACCTGAACACAATTTGTCGTTATTATATCTTTCGACCAATTATTAGAAACAATTACATATTTAACGTAATTAATCATCGACTAGCTTGTGAGGAAAACTTAAAAATCTTATCGTATCAGTTACTAGGGAATTTCATGTAGGGGGTTCATTGTAGTATACGTTTTGATGAGTTTGTTGGGGGATTTTCGTTTTTAAAGATGTCCTAGATCCTCAAACGTCTTACTGCATGACCTCTGGAATTATGATAGCCCAACAGTGATGCAATATGTCCATAAATTAATAATCTAAGTATGGTATATGTTAAACTTTATAAGTTTTGAAAACTTAAACATACTCTAAGACTTGACATATTAACCTCAGGTAGTGACGATTGGGCCGTTACTTTCATTTTTATACTTTTGCCATTTTTCTATCAGATTTTCCTGTTAAAGTGAATGTTCATTGCCTCGCATTTTAATCTTTTGAATACTTCTATAAACACGCGAGGGGTGATACATGCTTTAAACTATGATGCAAGTGTTTTTCCAACTGTCATGCTATCCAGATATATTATTGCCTAAGTACCTTTCCAGTTTGCACTATTTCATATCATGAAACATTAATTTACTTGCGAAGGTAAACGCAAAAATTAAAATAATTGTGGATAGATCTATTGGGGGTGACGACTCACGTTGGCATACCCTGTTTCATAGGTTAACCAAATGCACTAAATTTGACTTAATGGGTAAACTGTGGCAAGTTACCTTTCAACAGGGTATAATTTGTTCCAAACCAATGTCATACGATGTTTCCATGTTAACGTATTGAATGTATTAGCTTTAGGGCATTTAATACTGTTTTCTATGATAATTGTACTCATTGCAATTATTACTATCTATGGGTGTATAACAACGTAACCCACTGTCTATGATGACTTGTATTTAACTATTTATCATAAACCTGCGAATTTCACTCAACCATTGTGTTGACCTTTTTAGCATGTTTATCTCAGGTAATTGAGCAACTTATGGCATGAAGTGGCACGGACTTGAAGATGGCTAAATTGTTGTCATTCAAACTTTATGTTTCTAGATTTTTGGGACCTCTTTTTGTAAAAACTTTGATGAATAAATAAATAATAACAAAATTTTCCAAAAACGTCGTTTTATGAGTCAGTTCTCATGATTTATGTATGTTGATCCATGAAGTAATACCCCAGATTAGCTTCCGCTGCTATATGTCAAAAATGGGGGTGTTACACGTAAGCACCAGGTATAATTATCAAAAGAGGAATTTTATTCAGGTTTTAATGTACAGGCTTCGGGGTTATATGGGTGTGTATAAGGCATGGGAAATATATACTGGAACATGGATTTTATAATATACTGTCGACAAGTCTAAGAAATACCATATGTTGCTTGTTCACGAAAAATCCACAAACATTAAGAGATGATAGACTCTCATCCTCGAATCTCATACAAACGATACGCCTACATCAACTTTTATTCATATTCACTATTTTTCATTTCTTTTCACTTTTATTTTCTTTCTTCTCTTTTTTTTTAATTAGTTCTTTCGATTTTTTTTTCTTTCTCTCTCTTTTTTTTACTCATCTTTCACATTTCAAGACAAACTAACTAATCCCCCTACACTTGAGATAAGCATACACCACAAAAAAATACGAAATACAAAGCGGCCTTCTTCGTCTTCGTCTAAATGGCACAACACTTATAGCAAAGTGTGAACAAACTATGAGCAAAAATCAACCAATCATACCAAGCAACCAGCAACCAACCATTGGGACTTTCGATAAGGGGTAAGGTTAGGCTAAAGGTTATATATATTTTTTGTATTTTTTATATTTTAGTGGATGAGAAAAATGAATAGAATGGCTCAGAGGTTTTAACTAGGGGTATCTAGCACTAAATATGAGTGCTACAAAAGGGTTTTATTTTGGGTGGTTAGCTAATCAGTGTAATTAGCTAAAAGAATAAATAATATGAAATGGATGGGCTAATTTGGGTTAAATCCTAGGTTGCCTATTTATCACTTAAAAATACCTTTATCACAGCGGAACGTGGATCTCCTTCGGTTGTAAAGTGATTTTCAAGCACAAGTTCTAGAATAAATAAATTACCGACACATTCATACAATTTAAACCGATACCAATGCTCTAGAAAAGGCGACAAACTACAAATACACAGCCGTAACGACGGATGAGACACTTGCAGTTGCATTCAACCTTAACTCGAGAAAGCTAAAGGCAAAAAATTATCTTTGGTATCAAAGATGGATACCCGAATTCCTTAATATCTAAACCTTACATTTTTTAGGGTGATGATTTCGGTTTTACTATAGCTAGTATGTCATCGATTCCAAGTCGGATCTGCTCTATCAATCGGGACACATCTCTGTTTTCAAAACTTTATTTATTTACTATGTTTTATTCTAATATATTAACCTAAATGGCAGAGAAATTTAAAAACAAGATCAGATTTTTAGATTACAGAGGGCAAAAGTTTAAACTTTTAATAACGAGTCTGGTTTTTCAATTCATTTTCCCCCCACATTTAAGTTGAGCATTATGCGTAATCATAAAATAATTTAAAAGTGGCATAATAGGAAAAATAAATATAAGGAAAACAAAACTTCCCGAGGCTCATAAGTGCTCGGTTGAATTCTGAAAGATACGGCGCTAAACGAAACGCCAAGCATGTGTATTCTACCACATGTAATATACTGAACCAAATATATCACATCCCAAGTGATAAGCATCACCACCATTCAAGCTCCACTTATTTATTTAATCTGCAAACAAAACTACTAAAACTGTAAAATACTAAAGCACACTTTCGTAGGCAACACGATTGCATTTAGTGTATGCAACAAGCCATTAAACCCCTCGGTATCCCGAGTGGACGAGTTATAGTCTCGTGAGGGTTTCCAACGAACACACCCACAAAGTTCAAAAACAATTTTTATATATTTTATATTATTTTTCGTTGAGAATTTTTATTTATAAACAATTCACTAAAACAAGCACACACAAAATTGTTGGATTTTTAGTTTTCCTTTTATGAGTTTTGATTTAAAGACAAATACATATCAAGTACATAATTATTATTTAAGGTACGGAAACTTATAACTACTAACAAAGAAAATCACATATAGAGATTAAATATTTTTGGGTTTTTTTATTTTTATTTTTAGCACAAACACAAACACACAATAATTATATTACGTAAAAGAAAATTTTATTTTGTTTTATTATTATTAATTTTTTTCTGACCAGAAGTGCGTCGCACTTAAAAGAAAGTGTAGCGTACTTATAACACAATTTTTTATAATTTTTCAAATATTTAAAGATACGAGCGCGGCAAAAATTGATACAAGTACGCCGCTCACAAACAAATGTGCGATGGTTTTATCATGACATAAAACATATTTTTAGATTTTTTTTTTATTATTTAATATCACAAATACAAACACATGCAAACTTAAAATAGACAAACACAAACAAACCAACAAAACAAAAGGAAATATGAAACTCTTTTTTTAAGATTTTATAGTTTTGACAAAAAAATTTACGCAAGCAAACACACACAAAAAAGCAAGCATGCAAAAACAAATAAAAAACAAATTACAAATACTCACAATTGATAAAACAAAAAAAATTGCATCTGATTATTATTTTTATACAAAAACTTATTTTTTTATATGCAGGAGCAAAGTGCGGCGCACTTAGAAAGAAGTGCGCCGTAATTTCTGTAAATTTTGTAAATTTTCAATTTTATTACATATGCAATGCAAAAACTAATAAACATAATTCATGGATTTATTATATGAACAAGAAAATGCCAGAAAGCAAAATAAGGCAAAAAATAATTTAGAAATAAAAATCTTTTTGGTTTTTTTTAATGACAACTAAATATTCACAAAATTACAAATGCGTATAATCAGATAAAATGGGATTTCAAATGATCACATACCTGAGACTAGCAATTTGGGGGTTTTGTTTGGGTTTTGGTTTTAAATCTGATTCAGCAGGTGAAAACTGTGCAGAAAGTGCGTCGTACTTGGTGTAAGTGCAGCGTACTTTATGGGGAAAAATGAATTTTGGGTTTCGTTTGCCAGAAAATGGTACGGCGAGTTTATAAATTTTGATTTAATCAATGGACAAGATCACAAAACAAGTACGACGGTTTTGGTGTGAAACCGATGCACTTTGGGTATGAACCTGCAAAATAGGAAACGGGAACAGGGGAAGTGCGGCGCACACGGTTAATTGTGCGCCGTACTTTCTGCAACGACAGACATATTTTAAAGATTTAAAGAGATTTAAACACACGAAACATGCACAAGACTAGCAAACAATCTGCTAACAACTAAACAAATCCCCGACAACGACGCCAAAAAGTTGATGTGTGTTTTCACAAGCTTTAAATTTATAATAACTAGAAATACCGATTTTGACTAAAAACACAACATTCGGGCAAGTATACCCTATCGAGTGTAATATAGTATTAGGTAAGTCCAGGTCGTTTCATGGGATTTGTATCAATTCATAGATTGTTTATCAAGTAACAAAACTAAATGATTGTCATGGATCAATTAGCTAAACGTGTGTAAAGCATAGCAAGAAACAAGTCATGATTCACATAACATAATAGATAGAGATAGAGCAAGACTTTATATAAACAATGCATACAAGTCATATATGACGGGTAATCATAATAACAAGCATATCTACCAATGATAACATAGAATCCTTTCGGCCTATATACTACATCATTATTAGTGCATTAAGAATAGTTTATATCAAATATGCATATATATGAATTTCTCCCAACCCGGTCGGTCAACATAAGGAAGGGTCTTAAACATTATTTCACTTGGGTTATTTATCAATTTACCACACAATTCTCACAAGCATGATATTGATTCGTATGGCCAACACGATTCAAAATACATCAAGTCAATTAATCATTTCGTCCTATTTCAGTTGCAATGATATACCAAAAGATAAAAAAATTATCAAGCAGATAAATCAGTTTTCATCAAAACATGTATATTCTTAATGTCTTAGTAAAATTCATCCATGAATTATTTCTTTTTTTTTGGTAATAGGGTTACCCCTGGTGAAGTAATATCCCAAAGATTATTTATGTTTCACATATTTGATCAAAGTACCATTACCAAATATTTCGGACTACAACATCCCACACAATCCAAAAATATTGTTCCTTGATCAACCAACAACCAATTGCTACTAAGATAAACCAAAAGATTTATGTAAACTTCTGGAAATCCACAATTATTTATCACCAAAATTAGATCATTTAGTGTTTGGTAACTAGGTTATGGTGATGGATCTTAAGAGAAATTTGTTGTAAAATCCGTCTAAGAATCAAAGTAAGCAAATGTTTGGAATTCTGGATATAGATGGTATGTGATCTAGTATGGTGTTGAACTCTAGAATTGTGTGGACTATGTGGGTGGTTAGCATGGTGGTAAGTGGCAGATTAAAGGGGTGTTTGGATAATTGGATCCAAGGATCCTCACCACTCCGTCCTCCTCTCTAAAGGCTCTAATGAATGTGTGTGTAAGATATAAGATTGTGTGAGAGATATATGAAATGGAGAGCCAAAGGAGGGTATTTATAGGTTGTTCGGGGGCCAAAACCACCGCACAAACTTATTTGTGCGCCGCACTTCGGGAGTTAATGCACACTTCATTTAATTGCCTTTAATTTTCTCTACCGCCTCAAAAGTGTGCCGCAATTTAGGTAAAACCGATGCACTTTGGGCAATTTTAGCTCTTGGCCTTTTTCAAGGTTGTAGATAATTGAATTCTCTTCGCGTGGCCGCTTGAAAAACACCCCCAAACACCCCCACCCCCATTTGAAACCCCCACCCCCCACCAAAACTAACCAACAACCAACCCCCAAAAACCCCCCCCCCCAACAACCAAACCCCCATGAAACCAAAAACCCAAACTAATCGGTAGTTGTATGATGACCGAGTTTACGACCAAAACATAGTTGAAACAAGGTGTCGGGAGATCATTAACTTGAGTTTACTTCTTCGTTTAAGCTCCATTTCTTCGTGTATTCTTCCGTTTTCTTCCACGACACGTACCTAGAACCTTCAATGTCAAATATATTCTATTCTATACCAAAAGTTCTTATATTTAACCAATATATATACATAAAAGCATAGATAACGCGTATAGAAACATGTATAATCTCATTTTTGGTTGAACCGAAATTGGTGAAAACCCTAGGTTTACTTTCTGAATTTTGGTACAGCATACAAGGGTGGTATTTGGAACTTGATTCAGGTTGTTTTAGTATACACTAGTTGTTTGGGATACACATAAAGTTGGACTAGCATCCGGGCGCACTCGTTAGACGTGTTTGTGTGAGCACTCGTAGAGGTGGTATCTTAACCACTTTGTTTCATTATGTAGGATCGTTTAATTCATAACACGGGTGATGATTCTTGTGATTGGGCTAGTTTCTAGAGAGAGAAACACATGAGAGGGATTTTCTAGAGAGAGAAAATGTGTTTAATAAGAAAAGTGAAAATGACTAGCTTGCCTCTTCCAAAGTTGGAAGAGGCTTATATAGTTTTTACAAAATACCGGGTATTAGAACCCGGCTTAAAACCGAAATACATACGATTAACTATTAAACTACGAACTATTATAAACAATAAATATACGGGGTGACCGAGTCTTTTACTCATATCTAACAATCTCCCCCTAAGGGAGGTCACCCTTGAAAACACTAGACTTAAGCTCTTACAGCTTGCAGTCTTTTGATTCTTCATGTTACATCTAGTACTTTGTTGTAGTGATCTTTAGATAACAATTGAGCTTGTTCACTTTGACTTGTTTTGATTTTGATCATGAGCTTTCTTGAGATCATCAGCCAAACTTAATCTCTCATCATCTAGTAATTTATTGCCATCTTGTGCACTTGTGAAGAAGAATATGATATCAGAGTTTGCGGAAGCTTTGACACCTTTATGAGATCTTTCATAACTTCATAACAAGTGTAGGTCGTGTCTGAGCATTCGGTTATTAACTTGACATTACTGGAACTGGGTATCTCCATCTCCATCTCCATCTTTAAATGATCCTGTAATGAAACAGTTAGCAATAAAGAGAAAATTGATTTGAAAAATCAGTCTAAGTGTTAATTATGAAAATATTTTGTAACACTTCGATAGTTTTGATTGGTTGTCAAATGTTCAATAACCGTCAATTCTTATGCTGGAACAAGTTTGATTCACGTAGAATCGCACCATCGTTTCTTTCCAGTTGACACAAGTTTGATTCTTGTAGAATCGCACAAGTCACCTACCTAGAGCTTGTTTGATGTAGGCTCTAGCAGGATTTCCATCTTCATAGTGAATACCTTCGTATCACTCGGATGTTCTGGCAATATCACAAGGATAATGCGTAGGACTCTTAAGATAACCTTGTTTCCACAGTGTGTGAAAGACAAGATAAATGGAAATGTGTCCTAACGAGATTAATTGATGATCTCTTGGCTCTAGACTCGAAAGTGCGCTTTGATATTAGTGATCGGAGGCTGGAGCTGACTGCCACCTTTTCAATACCGACTTACTCGGAGTGAGTGAGACAGTAGATTGCATGTTTAGTCTCCGTGACAAATGAGACAAGTTTCTTTCAAGAGAAACTCGAATGGCTGGGAAGGGTTGTGCATTGCATCACTGGGTCCATGATGTCGTCTTCAATGTCAGCAATCAACTTGTGATTCTGACAGCATATGTATTGACCCGGTTTCTGCCTTAAGTTGTATGGAGGGCTTCTTTTTTTAGACCCTTTATCCATACATTTCTTTTTAATTCTTCAACACCTTCAATGCTTACCAAGACTTAAGGAATATACTAAGCTCACTCCTGTAGAAGCCATTCAAGCTGATTGTGACATCAAAGCAATTAATATCATTCTCCAAGGCCTTCCAATGGAAATCTATGCTCTTATGAGTCAACATCGGGTAGCCAAAGATCTTTAGGAGAAGATTAAACTGCTCATGCAAGGAACATCGTTAAGAAAGCAAGAACAAGAGTGTAAGTTATACGATGAATTTGATAAGTGAACTTATAAGAAAGGAGAGTCATTACATGAGTACTACTTGAGATTCACACTGCTACTCAATGATATGAACATCTACAAGATGCCACTGGAGCAATTTTAAGTTAATACCCAGTTTCTGAACACACTTCCTGATGAATGGAGCAAATTTGTTACTAATGTTAAGTTGGTCAAAGATTTGCATATTACCAATATTGATCAGGCCTTCTGGAATATCTGGATCTGCCAAAAAAGCTAGTTCCTCCTCATTTAGAATTTGACCATGTGCTTGAGCTTGTACCAGCAACA
>BQNB010116726.1:0-21308 GCA_026074375.1 Tanacetum coccineum
ATAGGGACGACCAGCGTTACCAGTTTCAAAATTAGGGACGCCTAGTGTAATTAAAATGAAATAGGGATGAAACGTGATGTTTGGTATAAACCATAAGGACGAAACATGTCCAACCTAAAGAAATATACATGGAATCTCTTGTCTAAGAGCTTGAGGTGTAGTAAAGTGATGTTCATGAAATAAAATAAAAATAATAATAATAACATATATTATTATTATTCTTATTATTATTATTATTATTATTATTAGATTGAGCGTAATACATACAAACACTATCAACGTACGCCTATTGAGTATGTGCAAAACTTACGTAGTAAATTCTTCAACCAGCACGTCTCAGCAACAGCGTTGGCAACGCCACGATATTCTGCCTCTGCACTGGAACGAGAAAGCGTTGGCTGACGCTTAGCGGACCAAGATAGTAAATTGTTGCCAAGAAATACACAATACCCTGAAGTCGATCTCCGAGTCATGGGACAACCAGCCCAATCCGCATCAGAATAAGCAATCAAATATGTGGTAGATGAAGAAAATAACTGCAAACCATAATTCAGAGTACCCTGAACATACCGCAAAATCCTCTTAAGAGCAGAGAGATGAGGCTCCCGAGGATCATGCATATGAAGACAAACATGCTGAACTGCATAAGAAATATTCGGTCTAGTAAAAGTGAGATACTGGAGAGAACCTGCAAGACTTCGATACAAAGTCGGATCCGATACCGGATCACCATCAACACCCAGTTTAGACTTAGTATCAACAGGAGTCCGACTAGTATTACAAGAAACCATATGTGCTTTCTCCAAAATCTCAATAGCATACTTCTTTTGAGATAAAAATAAACCTGAAAAAAAACGTGTGATAGAAATACCCAGAAAATAATTAAGAGGACCCAAATCTGTCATAGCAAATTCCTGATGCAAGGAGCCAATAATCTGCTGCAATAAACCCTTAGAAGAAGCAGTGAGAACAATATCATCCACATATAATAACAAATAAGCGGTACCAATCCCCTGTCTGTAGATAAATAGAGATGCGTCACAACGACTGAGTAATATAAGATGCAAAGCGCTGAAACCAAGCCCGATGGGCTTGCTTGAGCCTATAAAGAGACCGATGTAACAAACAGACATAATCAGGATTAGTAGAGTCTCGAAATCCCGGAGGCTGATGCATATAGACAGTCTCAGAAAGATCCCTATGAAGAAAAGCATTCTTGACATCAAGTTGATGAATCGGCCAATGTCGAGAAGCAGCTAAACTCAGAACAGTCCGAATAGTACCCGGTTTAACAACCAGACTAAATGTCTCATCCACATCAACTCCTTCCAACTGTGTACTACCATTTGCCACAAGACGAGCCTTGTAGCGACTGAGCGTGCCATCAGCCAAATACTTGTGGCGAAAAAGCCACATACAACGCACAATATTGGTATCCGGTGGTCTAGGTACTAAAGTCCAAGTTTTGTTTTTAATAAGCGCAGTATATTCATCACGCATAGCATTTTGCCAGTTTGGATCATTAAATGCATCACGATAAGATTTTGGTAAAGGAGAGACGGAAGACACATGTAAATTAAGACGCTTAGTGGGACGGTTAGTCCCGACACGAAAACGCGTAACCATGGGGTGAACCGAGTCAGGGTTTGGGTTAACCAGGGGATTTTGGATAATAGCGGGTGCATGTTGATCCGAAACTATTGTGGTTTGGTGTGAAACAGTTGTAGGTGAGAATTGAAGTTGAATTGGTGTATGTTGGGCCATGGGGGATGGCTGTTGGACTGGTGAATGGATTTGGGCTGTAGATGGGGAGGCAGGTGTTGGTGGGGCCGCAGTAGGGGACTGTTGGGCTGCGGGTTCGGTTGGATGTTGTTGGTGTGGTAAGGGATCAGTTTGTCCAATAGTTGGTGTGGTAAAGGCAGGATTTGGTAGAGTAGGGTGTAGATCAAAGGTATCTTCTAAAAAGGTATAAGGGGAAGTGGATTTGGGTATGGTGGAGCCATAGGGAAACAAGGTTTCATCATGACGATAAATGATGATCTTATTTGTTTTTAAACCAAGACAACGATACCCACGATGATTGAAAGTTTGTCCCAGATAGATTGAAGGTGTGGCGCGTGGTTCAAGCTTGTGGTTGGTGTGAAGGTGAGGGTAACATAAACACCTGAAGGTGCGTAAAAGGAATGTTTCAAACAAGCGGGTATAAGGTATTTCATTGTAAATGACAGTAGGGTAAAAAGTTTAATAGGTGAGTGGCCACATTGAGGGCTTCTACCCAAAAAGTAGGTGGAAGGTTGGTTTGAAAAAGTAAGGTTCGAATGAGGTTATTGATAGTACGAACCATGCGTTCAGACTTACCATTTTGTTGGGATGTTTTTTGACACGAAAAACGAAACTGAATGCCATTGTCAACAAAAAGTTTATGAAGGTTACGGTTATCGAATTCACCACCATGATCACATTGAAATGAATGAATTTCACAAATATATCTATAATACAATATAATATGGGCTAACACCGTGAGACCCAAATGACATGCCATGAGCATGTCATGACACCCCATGCTCTTAGAGTGTGTTTGAAAATAGCGTTTAATTTTTAATTTTTCTAAACCCTTCAAATATATTTGAAGAGCTACTGCTTACTGCTATTATTTGGCATAGTCTGTTAATAATATTTTCGCAACAATACATAGGATATGCATTATTTCTTGTTTCTATTTTACGACAGTTTTTTCCAATTTTTTAAAAATATATATATTATATTGTTCGGATAAAAAAAGATGTAATATATTTTTTCAACATTTTTGTTGTTGATTATGATTTCTCTTTTAAGTTACTGTTAAAAGGTAATTATATTATTTGAATGCGACATTATTCGTGCGACTGATTTTACACTTATTCACGCATCACTCGCAAGATGTTTATTAACACTCACATTTAAAAACGGAACCAGGACCAAATATGATCGGATGCACAAAAATTTTAAATCGTAATATCAAAACACATTTTGACGAACCTGGTGCATTTAAGATACATTTAAGAATACTCAATGTTTTTTTTTTTCAAAAATGTACACACCTACATTGAATAAATTCCTGGGGTTTCCTAGAACCCGCAGGAAACACCTGTTTCATATCGCCTGCCTCACATAATGTCTATCAAAAGAGGTTTGTACATTAAACTTATTACAAGTATATCGAGGCATGTGGCTACTTGGCAACCTTGGTAGTGGTTGATCGTGTTGCTAATTACCGGTGCATTTTGCAGAGGATAAAAAGTGCTAGTCTATTATGATATTAGTTTCACTCTAAGAACGATTCATTGCATAATACAAAATGCGCATAAGCTATGTAAGATTCATTTTGAGTGTTATATAATATATCATAGGATGATCTCTAAGGCCGGATGGAGTGGCAAGGTACAACTCACCATCCACTTCAAGCCACATCAAACTCACTCACACTCACTTTTCACTCGTAGTGGTCACCACTCACTCACAATAACTCACATTTCATTAAAATACTTACTTTATACAAAATATACCCCACTAAATACCCCACACACACTCACAAGCAAAATAAAAAATAATAAAAACAACACAGTTTTTACCACTCACTATTCGCCTAACAACTCACGCATGACTTTTTGAGATGGAGTGACAACTCACGCATGAGTTTGCAACTCACTCGTGAGAAACTTCCCCACTTCGTCTAGCCTACGAGTGCTTTGAATCCACTCATTCATGTATCGAGTGGTGATTAGAAAAATGATCATATGAGATTGGTTTTTAAGCTGGAGCAGTAGGAAATTATTCTACCAAAAATACAAATTTTACAACTATCTTCTTGGGTTTTGATTAGCGTTGATGCCTCTTTGAGGCGTTTGCCGTTTGGTTCGTCGTAATTTGTTGTAATTTGTTGTAATTTGATATAATTGAAATTTGAATTACATCTCAATGTTTTTAGGTTGGCACAAAGGTTGAATTGTAATTTAAATTACATTACGTAGCGTGTTTGCTTTACTTTGGAAAGGGAATTGAACTCTCTCAATTACATCCAATGTTTTATTCAGATTACATAGCACTATGGATGGAAAGTTTTCAATTACGTTGTAATTCACATTCTACAATTAAATAATCAGATTTATCATTTATTATTATTGTTAATATTATTATTATTATTATTTTATTATTAACATCACTTTATTAGAAAAATAGGATATTTACAAAAAGTTAGTGGGGAGTTGAGATACTATTTGAGCCCCCACTCCTTTAGCTATAGCAAAGCTAATCCTATTAAAATGTGAGCAGCAGCACATGCCCTAATGTCTTAAGTCATAGAGAACTTCCGGATCCGCTTTAGTAAAGCCACCACATCCTCCTCTAATTCCCCAAAAAGATAATGAAAAGGAGAGAAAAATCATATCTAATGTTTAACTCTTGGTCTCCTGCTTGACACGTTTCGATGGATTTGCATCGGTCACTGCACGACCGGCCATAAAATCAACCATCCCAGTTTGCGTTAGAGGAGATGACCCTGTCAAATCCACACACACATCAAGTCCTCTGTCCCACAAGTAGAGTAACATATCCGCTGGAGTAGGGGGTTTGTACGCCTTGCCACCAAGCCTGATATCAACTTCCTTACCGGCCGAAAACCCTTACCTAAAGCAGATGTCGATAAGGGTATCGCGTACAACGTTATGCCGATGTTTAATGCCAATAATACCGACACACGATACGCATGGTCTCCAGAAAATATTCCTCCGTCAACACCCGAGAGCAAGCTGAGCACGGCTTCGGAACCAAAAATAGGGGAACACCTAACTGATAGCATAACACACAACGGTAAGTCTTACTGTTCATAGTCTGTCCCAAGCCAAAAATTAGAACCACCCTAAGCCAGTCAGAAGTGTGAACCTGCATCTGATATTGCCACAAAGCTATTTGTAGAGGGGATAGAGAAAAAGTATATTATGCAGTTTGAGTAACACATGTGAAATATATATCTGCCAGTTTCTTAATGATTTTGGGGCAACGATCTCACTTGGATTACTCAAAATACCAGTCTTCATTTTTGTATTAAACACACACAAAGCATCATCAAAGGTAGACCTAGAAGGTACAATACCATAATGTCAAAGCAGCTTAGTCTGCAAGCTAGCAAACTGTAATCTAGACGCAAGAAAGACATAATTCAAAACATCACCTGCAGAATAGACCCCAAGCCCCTAAAATGCAAAAGGTAAGGTGGAAAGTCTCAATTGCCAATCACCAAAACTAGGTTCAAAAGCAGTGACAATACGCTCTAAAGCAAAACGCAGAGCCGCGTCAAAGGAACATTGGGCCATCTCAAACACCCGTGGAGAACATGTACGCATAGTAATATATAGTTTGGATATACTCGCACATGCACGAAGAAGCAGCAACTCACACCGAGGATCGTTTATACTCACAACTGAATCCATAAGCACAATGGTTTTGGCCACTCTCTTCATCACAAGCGCACTACTGAAATTGAAATCCACACCAGCGGCTCCACCAAGTAACTTAACCCCATGTATGGGTTGAGCAATATTAGGCGGGAAAACACCCGTAAGCCTGCTTCAAGGGTCTTCCTTTATCCAAAAAAACCTTAGTTTTATCAACGTTGAGATGCAAGCCACAACTAGGTCCATCCTTTATAATTGTCACGCCCCGCTAAGATTGGAAACGCGAGGTGCGACGTTGTCAGAGACATCGTATAAGATAGTAGATTACACCATATTTAGTTAAAAGAAAATTAATTTACAATGTTACATAAGATATAATTCTCGATGGAAGAAAACATTCGTCTTTGAAACCTCCTTGGCCAAATGGATAACTTTGTTCAAGTGCCTTTAATTAGTTAATGTTGATTCACCTGAAAATGGATACTCGAAAATGTCAACATACAAGTTGGTAAATCTCGTAGGTTTAGAGTGTAAAACCAGTTGTTGTGCAGAACTTAAAGTGGCAATAGTGCAAGTAAATAGCGGACGTGCAAGCAATACTGATTTATTCCATCATCAACATAGCAAATCATGTCATTATCATAGTATTTCAGTCAAATCAACACAAGTCAATGATGGCCAGCGCTTAGAGTTTTCCAAATCTATCGCCTACCAATGGAGCTACAAGGTGGCCTAAGTGTTGTATGAAGAATTAATAACATGGTCATCATAGATAGATCATGTATAAGCACATCAAGTACGCAATTAAAGCACATATGAATATTGTCCAAAAGCATAAAGATAGTTTAGCACAGTAGTAAAACAGTTTAAAAGAGATTTGAGTATCATTTTCCCTCAAGGAAAGTGGTTTAGTAAGAAGTAGTAGACGGCTCGAAGAACTCGCCTAGAGTAAGAATAAGGATGAAGTAGCTGAAATAAATTATAAAGGAAAAGTAACTATGCAACAATGCCCGGTCTAAACTGACACTGTATTAGTGATAAAGTGAGTTATTTTAGAGATATAGATTATATGAAGGATGAAAATGATGCATATGAGTGATGAAAAAGGATTTGATAATATTGGTGTGAGTGTAAGGTTTTGTTATATCGATTGTTGAGGTGTGTGTGTGGTTGATAAGTTTGTACGTCCGATGAATCTTATGGTCAAGTACGAATACATATAATATTATTGTTCTATTATAATGAATCAATAAGTAGACAAATCCGGGAACTCTAAAGATAGAAGAAAGGTAAGTAAATAAATAAAAATAACTGAACGAGGAGTAAACAAGAAATAAGTAAGTGGGAAATAAATAAATGTAAAATAAATAGATAAAAAATAAATGTATAAGAAATATATGAGTACAAAATAAATAAATAAGAATTAAACATGTTTCAGCAACTTACCCGATACCCCAAGTTAATTAGAAGATGTTCTCGATATAAGTGTTAACAATGTTTTAAACACACATTTTTAAATAATAGAAGTTTTATATAAAACTATATTTTTCGTCGGGTATTAAAATATTTTTTTATTATTTTGTCCTTTTGTCGAGTTTTTAGAAAATAACTAGTATTATGTTTATAAGTATGTAATTTAGTTTATTTATTTAATTCAAATATAATGTTTAAAATAATGTGATTTCGTCTTTTTGTCTGGTTTTAAGGAAATGGGTTTTACATAAATATATATTAAGTGTAAAACGTTTAAAAAAATTTCACCCTGATCCGTTTGCTTATAGTTAAATTCCAAAGTCGTAAACTTTAATAAAACAACTTTTCCCACTATAAACCACTTTCGTCAAATACAAATTTCAAAATCGTTCATTTTTATGTTTCAATCAACATGCTCTTACAGTTTACTTAAAATATCAATTCGACTATGTACGTTCATTTAATATTTTCGTTTTACAAAGTCCGTTGTTATACCCATTAGTCATTGGGCCTTAGTCTGGCCTTTTAGTCATTAATAGTCCACAAGCGTGTAGTCCATGTTTAGTCTGAATGATTACCCATTTAATAGTGGTTAGTTTAGCCCATTTACAAGTTATATGGTTTAGTCCGTTACTAGTCCATTATTAAGCTTATTTTAAATAAGTCGAAGTAAACCCGCAATAATAAGCCGAAACTAAATATGCCAAAAATTCAAATAAGCAATAATGCCAAAATATGAGTAAATCCAAAATAAGTCGAACTAATATAAGCCATAATAATCCAAAATCGACATTTCCAAATATATCGAGACGAAATAAGTCAAATAAGAAATATAAATAAGTCGATTGGCTTATTAAGCCATAAGCCGAGACCCATTGGGCCCATAACGGGCTATTCGGTCCATAAAGGTCAATAAGTACCCAACACCTATTTTTAGCCTAAAAATTTATCAAAATAAGTTCAATAAGTTTTCAAATAAGCTATGAGCTACAACTATCTTAAGTTTTTGAGAAAATAAGCCCAATATAAGCTATACGAAAATAAGCCAGGCACGCGTCAACGCATGGCCAGCGCGCCACACGCGAATTGTATTTCCCATTTTTGGGTTCTTGGCCTATAAATACCCCTTCTTGGCTTTTGTATTCCTCACCTCTTGCAAACATTATTTCCTATCTTTTATCTTCTCTAATCCTCTAAGTCTAAACATCAAGTGTTCTTAATCCGCTCCTCTATCATCTATTGAAGAACACACATCTCCGCAAGAGAGTCACACAAGTGCCTAATCCATACTCTTGTGTTTTGTCGAGGGTCTTCTTTCTCATACCCTTTATATTATAATCGAGTCTTTAGGCTAGGTTAGGACTTGGTTTAACAATTTATCTTTTCATTCAATCGAGTTGTAAGGGAAGTATTGTATTCGTGGGATCAAGCCTAGATCATTGGGGATCTAGTTAGGGTTTGATAAGCTTCCAATGGGAGGATTTTTAGAGTAATAGGTTAAGTCGAATCACAGGTTCTTAGGGGTGGATTCCGATGGCAGAATACCGTAGGTAGTAACTCTTCTGTGTGAGCGTCGAGCTTTGTTGAAAGTCGATGGAGTTAAATTGTAATACGATTTATAGTCCATCATAAGGATTATACTAGGAATAGTATCGGTGTCATGGATTCGCAACTGGACGTACAAAAGGACTAAACCTCCCTTCCCGAACCAGTATATATCGTGGTATCTGATACGGTTGTCATAAAGACTTCAACAATAAGTTTTACAACTCCCTAGGCAGTGCACTTAATCGTTATAGTGTAGTATAGGCAAGACACGGGGGTTGTTATCGTTCTATAGGGGAATAGGTTGGGAAGGCTCGATCAAGATCTAACAGAGGTCTACGGGGTTAAGAGAAGATTCTTTTTTGTATTTTTATTTTTTAGAAAGCAGGTAAAATCATGGTTTTGAGAGGTTGGTTTATTTAACTAATTAAGCTAAATTAAATCTAATCTACTGGTGATAACTTTATGATAAAAAGATGTATTTACTTAATCATGTACTACTCCTTAGATTGCTTATCCTAATCATGTTGCTTTGTCACACTTGTGATGATCTGTGTAAGTATTTCCCAAGTCATGAACGAATTACACGAACCCGCCGTCTATTTAATATTTCGTTAAGGCAACGCACAAGTAAGGTAGTATGAAGACTATTACAAGGCCCCTAAGAGTATATTAAATGAAATTGAAATATCTTAAGAGGGATCAACCATATCAGGGGTAAGGTAGTATGAAGACTGTTACCGATGGTATCCTTTCTACATACTCGTGTTTCCCTAGACGTCTATGCCAATTTAATATCTTATGGCTAGTTTTCTAAAGCCTAACGCGTACATCCATCATAAAAAGCAACATTAAAAGGATCTACAATCTAAGTTTCATATAATCATAAGTAAATACACATGAGGGTTTAGCCTAGCATGTTATAAAGAAAGCAAGAACATAAATCAATCAAACAACACATAGACATATTGAATGATTAAAGATAAACAGTCTTACTTGATTAAAACATGGATTAAAGGTAGTTACAAAAGGGTTTTGAGGCCCTAAAGACGACCTAAAAGCTGCTAGAATGATTAGGGTTCGTCCCCCAAAAGTTATACAAAGTTACACACTCAAAACCCTAAAATCGGTTTTGTATATATAGGAAAAATGACGCGACGGCGTCGCTTTGAAGCCATGACGCCATCGCCACGTCGATGGTTCTAGAACCACTTTAAGGCGGCTACGTTCTGACGCCATCATAAAATCCTTGACGCCGTCACTTTGAAAATCACGACGTCGTCGCTTTATACTGGCGACACCGTCTCCACGCTCTGTATGCGTGGTTCTTCAAGATACTTGGTGTAGAACCGTAGTCTTGTCCGTTTCTTCTCCAAATAAGCCCAAGTCACATGTATTTCCTCCAAATGCCATCCAAGTGCTAAAAACCTGAAAACAAACGATTAAGTACATAATCTGGCCATATTTGCATGATTTAGGGGGTTAAATGACCTCGAAATAGTGTATAAAATGACACCTCATCAAATATGTTAGCCTTAATTATATTAAGTCAAACAAGAATGTTATCGGTCTTAGAAAGTCAAAATAGGTCTTGTATTGTAATAGGCTAGTCGGGTTCAACGGGCTTGGATTGTAATCTAATATTGTCCGTGTTTCGGGCTCAAAGCCCAAGTTAAACCAAGCCCGGCCCGTTTAGAAGCCCATACGCCTCACTTAAGGCAAAAGGGTATAAATATCCCTTCACCTCACTTGGTGAAGGGTGTTGGTTATATTTCCCATCACTTGTAACTTCCCATTTTTCTCTAATCTAACTTTCTTTCTTGTTTCTCTCTCTACTTTCTCTCTCTAAGATTTCTTCTTATTTTCTAGCATCTTGGTATAGATTATAGTTGTGTAATGGATTAAACTAGTGGGATAACATGTGGTATCACTCGCCAAGGGGTGTTTAGTGTTTGATTTGTGAAAAATTCGTGGGTTTTTGTTGGTTTTTTTCTTTGGTTCGAAAAAAAGAAAAAAAGCAAGAAAAAAAAAGATATATTTGGGGATGTGACTACGTATTTGGGGTTGAATCAAGGGTTAGTCTAATTATTTATTACAAATACAAGACTGATTGGGGTTTCTAAGCCAAAGACACGGGATAAAGTTTATACAAACTTCTACAGAATCTAATCCATTCTCTTTTCTTGTTTTTTCTTTTTTTTACTTAACTTTATACTTAACTTAGGGTTATTAAATACCTCAACACTTGAGTTTTAGAACTCATAATTACAATCTAACTAATGGACCCGAATATTGAGGTGGTGCAACATAACATGGTGATTATTTGACAAAATATGGGGGGATATTGACTTAAATTTTTCTTTCACTTCTTCCATTGAAATAGATACTACCATAATCCCAATTCGTCCCAAAACTGTATTCTACGAGGATAAGGGACCTTTGCTAACATTGTAACTCAATAATTAACTTGGGTTTTAAAACAATAATGTACTAATGTGAGAACATACAAGGTAGGGGCCTAAGTCGATTATGGGTATGTAAAATTGATTTATGGGTTAAACAATGCTCTTCATTAATAGTTTGAATTAACCACGAAAATTATATATACCGTGGAATAGAATAGGCTGGAGGGGTGTATAGGTGGGAAGTCTTGCCACTAAAAATGAATGTGAAGCCAGGTTGAGGGATAGTTATATTTATTTTGTTGTGACCATCATTAACAATTTACATGTTTTAAAACATGGGATAAATCCTAGTGCCTTTATCTAAGCAAATCCTAATTACTCACTATGCGATCTCGGGATGATGAATCACAAAAAAGTTATAGTAATTTAATACACTACGATACACTCATATATGGTATATATACCACCATCTAATACATAAGTTTACTAAGTTGACCACTTTAGTCCCTACGTATGGCGGTATGTTAAACTATAGTAATTCTGTAATGTCGTCACATAAAACGAAATCCTAACAATCTTCCCTCATGGGACGATATACACAATTACTTACAATATTTTCCTAACAAGTACATAATGATTAAGAATAAGAGCTTCCAAAAAGCTTCTAACGCTGATGATGTCTTCTGTGGCCTTTGACTTCAGGTCTACACTCCAACATGAATCATCTTTGTAGTACCATGTAGGAGAAATACAGTAATAGGCACGAACTAAGTAACCCATACACTTCTGGTAAAGGAGAAGCTTCTGAATTAGCTTCCCCCCAAACAAGCAATCCTCTCTTGAGCAATTTCAAAGCTTTTTTTCAAGATTAGAATAAATAAGTGCACAGTGGGATTAGTATCAAACCACATCAAATATTGCTCCTTTGATAAAGGAGCAATATTTGAGAAGAATCATCAAATAGATCAGCAACGTATCTTCTCATGCTTGAATAATTCTTCTCACATTTCTTCTATGCTGGAAGCTTAAGTAATACATACCAAAAGTATCAAGAGATCTCTTCCCTCATGTAGTTGAAGAGATGCTACCAGTCATATTATATGAAGCTCAAAAACCCAAAGTACGAACTCTATCCCATTCATGAAGTCAAAATCATAGCGTCAAAGTCAATTAAGTCCCGAACGTGCGCATTCCTTCCTTGAGGATAATGATGATATTTTTTGTAACACCCAAGGTTAGCTAAGTCCCGGATGTTGACAATTAAACCCTCCAAGTAGTCGAAATGATAACACCAAAGTCAACTAAGTCTCGAATGAACTCATTTCTTCCTGCAGGATAATGACTATCTAGAGGAATCACCATACCATTATGTACCTCTTTTATCATCAAAAACTGTTTCTTACATCTCTTCCCCTATGTAGTTGGAATGGTACACCAAAAGCCACGAGTTAAAACACGGATTTTCTCTGCGGTTATGACATTAGTCTTCCCGGAATGACCTAAATTAAGAAAAAGACATGAAGTTCGTCACGTGTACTCGTTGTGCGTTCAGATGTATGTCTCTTTCCCTCTTGCTGGTTTTGATACCTCAGAATCAGCAACACATTGTACGCAAATATACTTGAAATCTTGTGAGAAGAATAAAATTAGCTCAAATATATCCTGTGAGAATCAAATGCTGATCAAATCTCTACTCATTAACTCTCTCTGACTATCTTTACCAACCCCTGTGTAGGCTATTTGAAGTAACCACTGATGGAGTAAACCCGATATACCAAACTTGAAAATTCTTGTGACTTAAGCTTGCACTGATGTTGGAAGAATAATGTAGAGAAACTTAATACTAACCAAGCAAAGTATGAGACATTCGTCACCCTTTGCGATTATCTGCAACGTCTTCTGCGTATGACACTGAGAACTACATGTAATCTTCCTTAAGTGATAGTTAACCAGGTCTGTTCAACCATCCACCCACGACTGCCTGGTACCACTAGATAACCCAAGACTTCAATCCTTAATTGTAAGCCTAAAAAGTTATCATTAAAAGTCATGCATCCACCAACTATGAAATGACCTAAAATCAATGACTTAAGATAAACCTAAGAACACCGCGTTCGTGAAAAACCACTCAATCTCAATAAGAGATACGATATAAACTTCGTAAACCCTTGACATCGAAATAACAAAGTTTCATAGCCGTTTTGACGTTTTAGTGAATCTTAATGATCATTTTTGCATTAAGTGTTGTGTTTGCTTTGGTGTTGTGGAAAGGTGTTTAAGTTTGGTTCTTGGCGAAAACAGGTGAAAATGGCCTTAAACACTAAATTCAGTGAATTTACCAAAAATGGAAGGAATTTCGGTGAAATTTACCAAAATTGGAGGAATTTCGATGAAATTTACTGAAATAGGATGAATTTCGATGAAAGTGCTTAAATCGGAAAATGGATTAAATCTCCTCCATGAAAGAAATTGATTAAATCTCCTCCTGAAGAAAATAGTATTAATACGCCTTCCAACAATGATTAATTCGCCTCTTCAGAATGATTGAATTCACCTCCCTTCAGAATAGGATTTATTTCGCCTATTTCCTAATGGTATTAATTCGCAATCCTCATAAAATTATTAATTTTCTTTTATTTTTCATTCCTTCAGAATGGATTAATTCACCTCCTTCAGAATGGGAATAATTCGCGCTCCTCTGTCGAGAACCACTTTTTCAAAACAAAAAAAAGACACAAGGAAAAAAACACTATTGATGTTTTGCTCAATTTTTTCTTGTACAACTAAGGAATCCAAGGCAATACAACCATAAATAAAAACACAAACTTTATGGTTTGTAACACAAAAAGTTTGAAAATCAAAGAGATTATTGAGAAAAGCTAAAAGACACGCATGGATCTTTTTGAAATAAGACTTTAAAGAAACCGCAAGCCACTTGTACAAATAAGCTAGAACCATTAGAGAGAAGAAAGATTCAAGCTTTTGCACAAAATAAACACCAACCATACCAAGCCGTAGCTTTTGGCTTAAAAATAAGCCACGAAAAGGCTTATTAAGCCAAGAACACCATCAACTAAGCAAACCTAATAAACCAAAACGCAACCTAGGCTCTGCTACCAATTGTAGATTCCTAAAACTATATGATTTTGTGGTCTAGGAGACTCAAACCACAAATAGCCATATTGTAGAGAGAGAGTTAGATAGAGAAAGTAAAAAATTGTAAAATGAATAAAGAAAGAAGAATGATACAAGCGTCTCAACACCTCTATGAAGCCATAGAGGGGTATTTATTAGCCCACTAAACGAAGCTATTTATACAAGAAGTTCTATTTTGATTAGTCCCTTGTGTGAACTAAAATAAACTATGTAATGTCCGTAAATGGTCGTTCATAAATGAAAACCTAACAATATATCAGTAGAGTGTTCCACATACACATAAAAATTTTAAAATAACTTTAGCCCTATTTGAGACCATAACAAGGTCTTTCCCTACTTTAAAAGTCAAGACAATCTATTACCAAATAAAATTTAATATATTTGCATATAAACCTTTTAAAAAACAATTAAACAAATCTTAAATCATATATCCAATCCAGATAAACCTTGCATTGTTTTATAATGGATAACAAAATTACAATTAATTTAAACATAAAACATCCGATCTATTAACAATTAAACTTATCAATTTTAATACACTATAAAATTTCATACAACCATAATACGTCTAATATAATTTTATTATTAATAAATGATTGAATCTTTTTATACTTAAATGATAACATCAAATATAAAATTACTTTATTGGTGACAAAATACCCCCTAAAATACCTGTAAATGTTTCACTAACATTCGAAAACGAGATATTTTCTGTTATTTTATAGTTTTCAGGTGAAATGCAGGAAAGTGACATTAAACAAAGGAAATGGGACTTGAAGTGTAAATTCTAAAGAATGTAACGGCGTAACACCAAAAATGGTTACACTGTAACATAAATAAAGCAAGTAAGAAGATCATGGAAGACTTTACGCGTAACACCAGATCTAGTTATGACGTAACCCTATATTTAGAAGGAAATCTTGTCACAAGTTATCGTTACGGCGTAACACCTTATCACATACACCGTAACCATGAAGAGCCACAAATATGGAATGAAGGATCACGTACATGTGGAAGTTATATGAAGTTACGGCATAACAACTTACTGGTTTTACGTCGTAACAACTACTTAAATAGGAATGTCTTGTTAATTTGGTTACTGCGTAACACCTTTAATGTTTACGGCTGTAACAGGTACGATATCTATAATAGAAGGGCCTCACTTAATGCTATTCCGACATCACTCCTCCACAGCCAAATTGGAAAGGTTACAAAGGCTTATCCAAACCTTTGCAGAGTTCCACCTGGAGCCCAAGGGAGATCACACTTTTATTTATTATTTGTATTTTAATCGTATCAAAATACGAATCCTGTAAGAATGAATGAAGATTTTCAATATATGAATTTACTTCTATCTCTTAACTGTGTTTCCGTTACCATGAGCGGACTAAGCACTTAAAGTGCTAAGTTACTGTTGTTATGATATTTGTTTCCTGTTAGATTATGGTTTCGTTAGATATTCTTTGACTATCGTGTAACCCTGGGTTTTGGCAGTACATGTGGTTTGGACCTTGCTTGCCCCATTATTAGATTATCTAGTCAATATGGGATTCATCGAGTACTAGGGAGGATCTATGACTCTGACCCCTAGTGTAGGAACTAACCGGTCTCCGCACTTATCACTCAATATACTTAAAAAGCACAGGAACTCTTTCAGAGAGGGTTAATAATCTATATAGGTTATTAGATCAGTTTTAGGAATAGTTGGGATTAATCACTGCAACATGGATATCCTACCTCCTATATGATTTGGACTGAGTCAGAATCGCGGGAAGTATAGGATAGACTATATATGCCTATTCAAGTCTATCGACCTTAGAAACCACTAATGAAACCATAGTTTAACATTGCACAGGAAAACGTTTTCATAACAGTAGTAATGAAGTAACTAGGTTAGCACGTTTTCTCTCCTGATATCTCCAACTCTTTTAATTTTTAGTATTTAATTTTATTGTTATTTTTAATTCCTTTCAATTCAAATCAAAAACCATTTTATAAACGTGACATTTCAAATTAAAACTAATTACAACTTAGCTCTTGGGACGACCTCGGATTTACCATTCTATACTACCCACGATCGGGTTCTCTGCCCGTTAGTGCGTTGTCAGGTAGATCGAGTTTTATAAATTTAAAACTTGGTAAAAATATATTTTAAAATAAAATACGCATCAAGTTTTTGGCGCCGTTGCCGGGGAGCTAAAAATTAGAATTAGTTTTAACATGAGTAATACAGAACAACCAGAATCAAATGTTAATGAATACCTAACTAGGGTAAGAGACGACAACGGACCTGGAGTTGTCAGACCTTTATTTGAAGAAAATATTAAGTGAAGTTCTGGGTGCAATGCATTGACGAATTAAAGGACAATGTGTTCCTTGGAAACAATGACGAAAACCCCCTCGAACACATCTCAAATATCACATCTATTGTCAACCTCTTCCAATCTCCTGGAGTATCAAGAGACTAGGTAATGCTCATGGCATTCCCTTTTACGTTGAAAGGAAAAGCCAGACTATGGATAAACCGGTTGTCAGCAGGATCCATTACAACCTGGGACCTCCTAAAAAATGCTTTTCTAAGCAGATACCGCCCGCTTTCCTAAATTATCAGACAAACCAAGGCTATCAGAATTTTTAGGCAAGAATGCAACAAACCCTTACACCTTGCATGGGAATGGTTCAACGATCTGCTTTATAACTATCCAGAGTATAAAATCAATGAGCACAAACAACTACAAATTTTCTACCAAGGGCTAGATCCTGAAACTAGAAAAAAGGCAGATTTCAAGGGGCCTATCTCAAGGATGACACCAGCCGCCGGGATTAAGGCCATCGACGAATTGTCAAAACACTCTCTCTCCTCGTATAAAGAAGAGGAATACAAGAAAAATGATTTTGACAAGGTGCTCGAACATATCAACGATTTCGAACACCACATTAGTATTCTTAACGAAGAAGTACGAATGGTGCAACACCAGTACAAAACTCCAAATGATGAAAGGGATTCTCTTCTGGAAGAAACTATAAGCTCCTTCATTAAAGAAGCTCACTGGATGCAAAAGAAGAGCCAAAATTTTGTTTGGAGAATTAAAAGGAATTACGACAGGACGTTTAAAAATCAGGCTTATGCTATTAAAACTATTGAAAAAAACATCGGCCAAATTGCTGAATTAATTCACGGGAGAGGGGTTGGTACTCTTCCAAGCTTTACTGAAAAACGATCTAAGAGGATTTGATTAACGCTACTTAACACTCGCAATGGGCTAAAAAAATCTTACCAACCACCTAAAAAACCCTTGAAGATAGGCAAATGGCATACAAAATGTTACCACTGAAAGCGTATCCTTGCACGAAGAAAATTATCCTGAACAACACATAATAGCATAAAAAGACAGACTCCAACCTTTATCCTTTTCCCTTTGACTAAAAAGGAGAAGGAAAAAGAACAGTTCCAAAAATTCCTAGGGAACCTCCAGCAACTTCACATCAACATCCCCTTTATAGAAGCCCTCGAACAAATGCCAAAATACGCCAAGTTTATGAAGGATCTTCTTTCAAAAAAGGGAAAGGGGAGCGAAGCATCTAAAATTATATTAAATGAACAATGCTCCGCAGTCGTTCTGAACAAAGTCCCTCCTAAAGAAAAGGACCCATGAGGTTTCACTATACCCTGTATAATAGGACAAAGTGAAATTACAAAGGCCTTGGCTGATTTAGGAGCTAGCATAAGCCTGATGCCATACTCGATATTTTTACGACTTAACCTAGGTGATCTTAAACCCATACAAATGTGTAATCCTTGGGATGATACCAGCCCAAACTCTCACAGTAATTTAGACCATGGCTGACCATTCACAAAAATGGCACGATGGAACAACAAGCAGGAATATTGGAAGCAGTAGTAGCAATGATGGACTAGCTGCTTTGGTAAATAAGTTGGACAACCTAGGACGAGACATGAAGAAGCTAAAAGAATGTTTTCATGCAATCCAGGTTGGATGCCAAATTTGCGAAGGACCTCACCTCGACAAGGATTGTCCCCTCAACGAGGAAGTTAAACAGGTCAGATATGGAGAATTTGGACGAACAACGCCTTTTAACGAGAATAATGGAAGAAGACAATTCTTGGCCGAAACAATTATGAAATACATCGAGGAATCCTCTATGAGACAAGCAAAACAAGACGAATGGATGCAAACTTTTTGCCATAACTTAGAAAAAAGCCAAAACCACCATGATGAAATCATCCAAGGTCTAAAGTCCAAGGAGACAACTTTGGCCAAGGAAGCGGTAACTAAGATAGATAAAAATGAAGATTGCAAGGCAATTTTCACTAATGATGGAGCACCTTTATACACCCCATTTTACTACTCTCCTGAAGAAATTGAGTACTTTTTGGCTAACTCCAGATTTTCAAATGACGATGAATTCAAAAATGTTACATCAATCCCTAACGAAGATTTAAAACAAACCTCCCCAAAACAAACAACAACCCACTATATAGAACCGTAAGTTCCCCCAATTCCTTTTCCCAAAAGGCTCGAACAACATGCCGAAGAAGCATTAATCCATAAAACCATGGAAAGCCTAAAGAAAATTAAGTCCAATCGACCTTTCCTCAAGGAACTCAGGCAATTCGACGAATATCCTAAATTTATGAAGGACCTGGTAGCCAACAAGCCATTAACCATGGAAGATGAAGACGTTAGAATAAATCGCAAATGCTCATCCCTTCTCCTTAACTAACTACCCCCGAAGAAGAAAGATCCTGGAAGCTTTATCCTACCCTGCTCAATTGGAAGGTTAGACTTTAACAACTCTTTGGCAGACTTAGGAGCAAGCATTAGCATCATGCCTTTTTCTATGTACAAACGACTAGGTATAGGGAAACTTGAAACAATCAAAATGAACATTGAGCTGGCCGATAATTCTAAATGTATTCCGAAAGTGATTGTTAGGAACATTCTGATAAAAATTAATAAATTTATCTTAGCAATAGATTTTATTATACTTGATGTCCTGGAGGATTTTAGGATGACTGTCATTTTAGGAAGACCCCTGCTCGCGACTGCCCACGCTAAAGTTGATATCTTAAAAAAATCTATTTCTTTAGAAGTTGGGAATGAAAAAGTTATTTTTAAAATGAAAAGTGATTTACCTGATATGAGAAATGAATCGGTTCTAATGATCAAAAGCAACATGATAACCGAAGAAGATGAAATAATGAACATAGAATATGATTTATTCACATACATTACTAATACATGTGAATCATGCCAAATCCTTGCGGTAGACACTGATTTGTTCACCTATGAGGTAGTAACTCAGGAAACATACGATGAAATAACTCATAAGTGTTGCTTAACCGCCCAGGAAGCTATTGGAGAAAATACTAAACTCATTTTAGGAAAACCACACTGGTGCGCCCCGATTTACCAACAAAATAATGGGATTCGAGAGGTATGGGCATCATGCAACCCATCAAGCGAAGAGTGTGATGGGGAAAGCTCACGCAATAATGAAATTCGATGTTATTGGAAAAGTGAGAACTATAACGACCGCACAAATATAGAATGAAATGATCTAAGTTTAAATGATTGGTTAAAAATTAAATATGGGAAAGTAGATGAAAAAATGAAAAAGAAAATCCTCACCGAACACTAGAGAAATCGATTCGGAGTTGATTACGATGACAACAATGACTTTTATGACCCCGACCAATGCGAGGGCGGTAGAAATAATGAAATACGAGAGAGAATCATTCATAACTTACATGAAAATGGTTCAAAGGGACGTCTGATGACGAAGATGACATTGAAGGGATAATTGATTATCTCAAACCAACGTCATATGATGGGTTTGTGGATTTGGATGAGGAGGAATATAATAAAAGACGATGTAGGCTTTTAGGAATGCCGTATATAGAACCACTTCTAATCATAATTGAACAAGTAAATATTACCCGATATAGTTTAGGACCGAAGAGGTTTACACGAAACTTAAAGTTTCGAATATGGAAGAATTACCTCGGACAAGGAACAATGTCGCTACCATAAGGAGAAATATCATGAAGGAGGTTTTTGAAAATTATGAAGACGAGATAACATAAAATAAGCACGAGTCTAACTTAAAAGACTTGTTAATAAACAAAAGTGCTTGTCGGGAGACAACCCGTCCTTCATTTAATGAATTTTCCTTTTTGCATTAGTTAGTTTGCATGTTTCTTACTTTGTTTTGCAGAATCCAGAGGCTAGGGGGCAATTATCGAAACCGGCTCGACTCATGACCATGTGGTAACCTTGCTGAATCTGCAGCAGTTACGGCGTAACGAATTTAGTTTATGTCGTAACCACTGCAGTTACGACGTAAACCTTTTCATGGTTACGCCGTAACACCTTAAAACTTAAAATTTTTACCACTCGATTATGACGTAACTACTAAGGTTACGCCGTAACCTCCTTCTGAAATCCTAAAAATTTAAGTTTTAAACATGTCTAAACCTTATATACGTAAATGGACTTTGTGGGTATGTTCTCTGGAAGCCCTCACGAGACTAAACTCATCCACTTGAGCCACCAAGTGGTTTAAAAGGCTTGTTGCATATGCTAAATGCATCCGTGATTCCTACGAAAGCGAGTTAGGTTTATATTTCCTGTACACTTCATAATTCTTGTAGAACGATTTTATGCTTTGGTTTGTTCTGTGATCACAGGGGATAAAGAGCTTGCGGGAAGACGGAAATAATTTAAAGATTTCCGCCAAATTTTAAATTTCAAAGCAATGCCCAGGGAGTTTCTGATCTTAATTCTTGTTGGGAATTAAACTCATTAGACTTAGTACTACCAAGTTAAAGTGTTAGTACTGCTTAAGTCATAACTGGCAGTATAAACCAGTTAGTAGTGCTAGAAGAATGTTAGGACTGCTAGGTATAAGTTAGTACTGCTAGTACTAAACTTAACACTGTTGAAGGGATTTATACTGCTAATAAAGACTGAAGACTGCATGAAGATAAAGACGTGTGAAGAAGTGATAAAAGCTTGTTTTGTGATATGTATGGACTGATTCAATGTATATCTTATATATTTAGAAGATATGTTGATATCTTATAGAAGTTTAGAAGATTTGTAGTTATCTTGTAAAAGACTCCTTGGTGTATAAAAGGACTCCTTAGTGTATAAAAGGAGATCCAAGGTTATGGTTGTAAACACATCACGATAGACACATTCATAGCTTCAAGGTTATAAACCCTAGTACTAGACAGAGTACTCGTATTATTTATCATAATAATATTGAAGCT
>BQNB010116727.1:0-21307 GCA_026074375.1 Tanacetum coccineum
CCAAATAGAAGGAACCGGCTGACCTGCTGATTCATCTCCAAATACGTATATAAGGATATAATCAATAATAGTATAAGATAAGTATTCCATAAGGATTTAAGAAGATTACTTTTATTCAAAGTAAGTTCAAAAACCTCCTGGGTCGTTTCCTCGACGAAGCGTGAATTGAGAATCGGTTAAGTTCGTGATCGCGTGATTTGAATAATTTTAAAGATTTTGATTTGGTTTTCTATTTCTACAAATATAAATGCAAAAACATGAAAAGGCAAGCAACAATTAAGACAATTAAAAATTAAAGCTAAAAAACGATAACGGGAATCCTAAAACGCGACTAAGTAAGCAACTATATCATAATTAAGCCCTACAATGTTTTTTTATTTTTTATAAATCCTAAATGACTAAAAATAATTTTTTAAAAAGAATTATATTTTTTTTACTTTTATTTTATTTATTATGAATTAAAAACATTTAAATATAAATAATGCATAAAAATTAATAAACTAAATTATAATAAAATCTGACATTTATGAATTACTTTAGACATTGTTTAGAAGCTAGAAAAACATAAGATCTGGGATTAAGGGTAAATCGGATAAGCTGCTAAATAAGCTATAAGCAAAACTTGAAAAACGGGTTAAATATTAAATGGTGTGATGGTTTAACTGAAAAAGACCCCAGGGCAGTTGGTATTGAGAGTGTATGTTGAGGTGTTGGTGTTATGAAGGAGAAGTCACAGGTTCGACCCCTATGACCATCTCTTTTTACAAAACATTTTATTTTTTTATTTTTCTTTTGAAAAAGCTAAAGATAAGCTAAAATAACAAACTTTTTGTGAAGAACTTTTCGACAATGCTAAAAAATAAGCTAGAATTAAGCAGATTAAAAGTGTCAGTTTCAAAGAAAATAGCTTATGACTTTAAAGCAAAACAAACCAAAAAAATGTTTGGCTTTTAGACTTATTAAGCAAAATGTGAAAAACTCAAGAGCTACATAAAAGATCACTACTTAGACTTAATAAGCTTATAAGACAAGAAATTAACTAATAATCTCAGTTGAAAAGCTAATGAAAGCTAAAAGCAATGCATACTTAAACTAGCAGACCTAAGGACATATAAAATGGGTTTAAAAATAATTAACTAATAATCTCAGTTGAGCTAAGCTTAAGACCTAATAAGCACTTGAAATAAGGTATAAGCTAAAGACAGATTAACTTAGGCATCCAAAGAACATATAAAAACAAGATTTAAGAAAATGGGTTTAAAAATAAGCTAAAAAAAGAACTTAAAAACTAACATACCACACTAACATATTTTTGGCTTTTTAGATTTATATGAAACTTGCAGCTTAAAAATAAGACCAAATAAGCAAAGTAAAAGTTTAAAAGCTAAAAACATATTAAGAGTTTAACTCAACAAGCAAAAACTAACTAAAATTAAGCTAACTTTGACATGAAATAAGCTAGAACTAGGGACTTTATAAAAATGACAGAATACTTATGTTTTTGGCTTTTTGGTTTTTTGAAGGAAAAATAAGCTATTGCAAACCTAAGAATAAGACTCATTAAGCTAAACTAAATATTAAAACTCTAAAATAAGCTAAGGACTTTGACCCTGAGGACACAGATAAGTAACATAAGCAACTAAAAGAAAAGCAAAGATGAAAAAGGAAAGTCAATATATGTTGATTAAAATCAGTATATACTGAACCTTGTTTTGAATAGTGCTACTTTTAGCCCTAAATTTAGGCTAGAAAAGCTATTGTAAAAACTTAAATAGTAGAAACAGATGAGAATAATTTCTAATGAACTTTATTATTAAATATCAGACTAAAAAACTATTATTTTCATACCTAATTAAAACTCATGAAAAACTGGCTTATGGACAAATAAAAAACCTGAAACTTGGCCAAATTTGACTCAAAATACACTGGGGGGGGGTGGGGGGGGGAAAAACAAATGCTCATTCAAACCTAGTTCTTTCTACTGCATTATGACCATAAACAAGCATCAAAATGACACCTACAAGCTATTCATCAAGATCTAAATCAAACAAGCTTAATATTACACAAAATCTCCACAGTTTCAAACCATGCTTACTTTAAACTATAAATCTGATATTTAAGCTATAACAACTATTAGAAACTGATTTAAAGACCAAGATTAAGCTGATTAAAATTGAATTAAAAACCAAAATGGCCTAGGCAGCACTAACAAGAGTTAGTGCTGCTTGGGCCAAACACCCCTTTAAGTTATGGATTTGCATTTTTACACTACTCGGATTTGAATTAAGCTCAAACTTGCAATAACAAATATATAACTAAGCTAATAAAGTATTAATAAGCAATAACTAACAGATAATAAGCAACAACAAGCAGAATAATGAGCTGAACATTAATAAGCTAATATTTAAGTGAAAATAAGAAACAGAAACAAGTACACTTTGTCCCAGCTAAACAGGACTCAACTGGCTCCATTTAAAGGCTTATTCTACAAGCTCTAGCTTGTTATCACAAGCTAGTGAGGTCTATAAGCCCTTCCCAAACTGGCTTATCATCCAGATTAGAAGCTTAGGTATTTTTGAGGAGAATTTAAGTGAAAGTTTAAACTCAGTTAAGCTTTTGAAGGCTTAACTAAGTATTAGCATCTTGTGTAGTATTAAAGAGCTTATTAGAGCTTATAAAGAGATGATGATCAACTTAAACAATATTGCATTAAGAAATAGCTTGAATTAAAACATGAAATTAAATGAAACTGAATTTTATTGAAAATTTAAAGGATTACAATACTTGAAAAAGCAAATTACATGAAAATAAACTTTAAGCTACTAAAACGCTATTAACTACTACAAGCTTAAGCTAAATTCCTACACACCCCTCACTGTGTGAGCATGTCTCATTATATAGGGGAGAGGAGAAGAATCTAGAGCCTTTAGACGCTCCCCAATCTTCAATCACAGCCATCCAATCATAACCGCCTCTTAATCATCAAAATTTAAGTTGTTGGATTGTGTACACGCATGATTGACCAATGATATTGTGTGGGATTGCCAGCGTGGTAACCCAAAGTGTCAGACGTGTCAGGGATTCTCTTCTAGAAGCATTTGCAAGCTTGATTTACCCTGGCGCGTTTAATTGCTTTGTAAAAGTAAAAAAGGGAGGGAAGGGGATAGAGGTACAGTGAAATTGACTTTAATCCGTGTTGACCCTTTTTGTTATAAGATTGGACTTGGACTCGTTTTTGGGCCTTTTGTTATAACATTGGTCCGTTTGTAAAAATGGGATCTTGGGCTTATTATTAAACATAGGCTTTTAGGGTTTAAAATTAAAGATTTATAGGCTGACTCGGCCCATTAAGTGGGCCCGGGTTGGTCCATAGAAGATGGGTACGCCTTCGGCTTCGGTATTCGCGCTCTTTTATTCCCGTGCTCGGCTTTGATTGTTTTTGCTTCGTTTTTGTCCTTTTTAATAAATATATGTACATGCAAGACACAATTCACAAAATACACATATACAATGCATTTTTATGTCATTTTCGTTCATTATTGGTCTTTTTAGCTCGTTTTATTAGGTAAAAGTTATGTGTATTTAAGCACATACCAAAATCCCCCATACTAAGCTATTGCCGTGTCCTCACGCAATGTCATAAATACACACTTAGAAAACTAAAAATTTCAACCCTCTTAGACTAATTACCTCGAAAAGTAGCTAAGCGTTCATCTAAAGGGATTAAGAAATCACTAGTTTAAAAAGTTCCCCATTTTATCGTTTTTATGCATTTATTATTATTATTCATGCATATCATAACAATAATCACTAAAGGGATAAATTCATTGTCCTTGATTTTTCACCTGCCCCAAACCAAGCTTAAAAACGAAATCATTGTTAAATACAAGTTAAGATGCTAACACTACTCATAAATGCTAATTGTGGATGCATAGCTACTTTCTGCTCCCTTATTCCTAAATCCTCTAAAGATTTTATTATTATTATTGGTGACAAATAAATTAATGTCTTATTTAAATAGAATAAACCCGGTATAGACCACAATTAGTTTGAAATCCTTTCCTAAAGAGACGATATGGTGAGAATAAGGTCCACATTAAGGTTTTAATTTCGCACGATTTAGGGGTTATCCTATTTAGATAACCCCGGAGTCGAAATTTGGCTTTATTATTATTATTGCAACATTATTAAACCTTGGTCCTTTAAACAACTGCCACATCGGTATGCGAGCCGACCATGGTCCAGGAGTCTTATTTCGACCTCGGTGATCCTTGACCTTTTTGAAGGCTGCAACATTGGTTGTGAGCCGGCAAGATGCAGCAAACTTTTATCAGTCTCGGATTATTATTCTTACTATGGGCCTTATTTAGAAGACTGCCACATCGGTTGTGAGCCGGCAAGAGGCAGTAAACTTTTATCAGCCCACCGTTTTATTATTATTACCTACACCCTTTAAACGACTACCACATCAGTTGTGAGCCAGCAAGAGGTAGTGGTCTTATTTAAGCTTCGGTTTATTACATATATATTATTATAGCCAAATTTTAAGTCGTGTGGTCTTTTAGGGCTTCGGGTTTATTACATAATTAGGTTATAATAGGGCCATTTTACAGAGAGAGAGTGAGTGTGCGAGGAGAGTGACCAAGCCTATCTCTCAACTGGTAGTGAGGGGGCCGATCAGGAATCGAGCGTCGGGCTATTTCCCCACAACACTGACAAAACCTCTATGTGTACCTTACTATTCCACCAGAAAGGAATCTCTACGAAGGGATTCTTAACTAAGAATCGCAAAACCAAAGCAACGTTATTCATTCAACAATATCTACTATTGTTATCTACTAGCATGAGGGACAAAAATAGCCACAACTAACCTCTATGAGCCTTAAAGAGATCCAACTACTCTATGTTTAACCTCTATGAGCCTTAAAGAGATCCAACTACTCTATGTTTAGCATTTAACTTATATAAAACTCTATCATTTCTCGTTCTTTGCAAATTTAAAATCTTTAATAAAAAGATCCGTGAATGCTTAGTCTAATAAAACAAGCGTTGCATATTTAAAGTCTATCATGGAAACTGTTGGGTTTTAGAAGACTTTACAACTTACTGCTGCTGGTTCAACATTGGTGCTGCTAGTAAAGATTTAGTGCTACTGAGAAAGATTGAAGAAAATAGAATAAGTCTTTAGTACTGTTGGAGTATAGTTAGTACTGCCAATACATTGTTAGTACTGCTAGTATAGTTAGTGCTATTAGTAGTAAGTTAGTGCTGCTAGCATATAATAGTTAGTGCTGTTAGGAGATATGCATGAGTTAAATTAGGAATAGATATGCATTATCTCCTCACGCATTTTGTAAGCCTATTAGGGTTTTCCTTGGTGTATAAAAGGAACCCTATGCATAGTCAATAGAAATAGATCAATAGAGATCAATTAGCAATCATAGCTTGTAACCTAGTATGATTCAAGTTATAATATAAAGTGTGAGTTTGATAGAAGATCTTTTATGTTTTCTTAATACTGTTCTTCTTAGCTTTGTTGATTAGTTTCCGCATAATCAATAGTGTTCAATCAGTGTTTCATTATTGTTGCTTTGGATTTATCTAAAGTAACAAACCCTTTACAAACAAAGGTTTAAGATCTATTCAGTAAGGGATCCTACAAGTGGTATCAGAGCTTGTGTGGAAACTCTGAATAAGAAGAACTCCATTATTTGAAGCAGATCTACAATCAAATCAGTAAGATGGCAGAACAAGACTCTCCTCCACCAACTATAATAGCAATGAAAATCTCTATCATCAAGAAGGGAGAATATGATATTTGGAGCATGAGAATGCGACAATATATCTGCTTAATCTGGAAGTCATGAATCTTCTTCGTGTTCCCTTGTGTATCTTAATAGATTCCTCGTAAGACTGATCTCGAGTCATTTAATTCAGTCATTTGAACTTTTGGTGATCACATCGCGTCTTAAGGTCAAAATTAACAATGTTTCAAGGCCAATAGCTTTGTTTCAAGCTCGATAGAAGATTGCAAGGCCTTTCCGTACGAAGACTTATAAGGAGTGACCCATTGGATGTCTTGAATGCCGGTAAACGGAAAGCCTATAATCATCATCAAACTTATCCAGACCATGAAGCACTGTTTTCCACCTATGTCCCTGTTCCTAAAATACGTTTCAAACCACAGATTTGAAACTCCACATGTCACAAATCGTTGTGATGTGATACGCCGTAGAAAGAAATGAGTAACTTCCATACTTAAGCATACTTTAAGCAAAATTGATCATTACAAAAATAGGTACCGCGATCACTGATTAAACACGAGGATTCCAAATCGGGCAAAAGAGATTTCAAATTTTAACAACAACATCTGAGCATCATTATGGGGAGCGCTTTTGCCACCCATTAGACAAAGAGTCGACGACTAGCGATAATCACTTGTTACCCTTGAGAAGACGGTAACGTCCTATAAAATCGATGCCCCGTACGTCAAAGATCTCACAAACTTGAATTGCATTTTGAGGCATTTCATCACGTTGCAAAATTTTGCCTTTACGTTGACAAGCGTCACACCGTGTGACCAAGTCATGGGCATCTCGGTAAATAGTAGGCCAATAGAAACCGGAATCAAAGACTTTTTTAGCGGTGTAGTTGGCACCATGATGTCCCCCGGTGGGTCCATTATGGCAAGCCGTGAGGATATCAAACGCTTCTTAGCCGTGAACACATCGTCTAATCATTTGATCCGCACAAATCCTAAACAAGTAGGGGTCGTCCCAAAAATAATGCTTAACATCCTTAAAGAATTTTTTCTTTTTGTTGGACGACATTCCTTTTACAATGAATTCCTCGCATGGTAATTTGCAATGTCGACAAACCATGGGGTACTAGAATCATCATGAAAATAAATCATTTCAAGGGTCTCGAGAGGAAATGTTTTGGTAATTTCCTTTTTCTCGAGATCACCTTGATGAGATTTCTAATCTGATAAATGGGCATCCGCGAGATTCATCTGTCTCCTTTTTTTAACAACGAATAATGACATCGAATGCTTGAGTAAGAATCCACTAAGCAATATCGGCTTAGCATCTTGCTTAGCAAGAAGATACTTAAGAGCCGAGTGGTCCGTATACACTATGGTCTTTGATAAGACTAAGTAAGGCCGGAATTTCTCGAAAGCATACACACCACGACTGAATAAATCCTTTTTCGTATCATGTAATGTCTTGAGCATCTGTCATGGTCTTACTTGCATTTGTATCGGCTGAAAATGTTTGTCTTTCGTTCCGCCAATCTGCAAACTACCAGCGAATCACTAACGTCGCACATAATTTTCAAATGTAGTCCATAATCGAGAGCAACTAAATCGGGGCTTTCGTTAAATTCGTCTTAATATATTAAACCTTAATACATTGTTTCAGAGAAAACAATCAGGGTTTCTTTTTTCCAAGAAGATGAGTCACGGTCCGGGCGAATTTTAGAAAAATCTTGAATAAATCGACGATAGAACCCGGCGTGACCTAAAAAACTTCGAACGCCTTTGACGGAAGTCGAATGAGGGAGTTTAGCTATAACATCAACTTTAGCTCTGTCGACCTCAATCCCGGACTTTGAAATCTTATGTCCGAGGACAATGCCCTCTTTAACCATGAAATGACACTTCTCCTAATTTAGAACTAAGTTGGTGTCTTCGCACCGTTTTAGCATTTTATTTTTATCTAAATGGAGAGGCATGACGAGAAAGAATCCCTGAAGACTTGATAAATTGTTCATGGAAGACCTCTATTGTTTCCATGATCAATCATGGAAAAATCCTCATACACCTTGGAACGTGCTGACATTACATAAACCAAAAGGCATACGTGGTAGGCAAACGTCCCATAAAGGCAAGTGAAGGTGGTCTTATCTTGGTCTTTCGGGTCAATAAGGTATTTGAAAATATCTAGAAAAACCATCTATAAAACATATAGAATCATACACCGCGAGTCTTTCGAGCATATTGTCCATAAAGGAAAGGGAAATGGTCCTTTATAAGATGCATCATTAAGCGTTCGTAATCAATAAAACACCAACGCCATCCGTAACTAGTATAGTAGAATCAACTCATTATCTACTGCTTCAGAATGTCAAAAAGTGTGTGATATGAGATGGTGTTTATTTCTTTTGATTGCTTGACCACCGTCACAAATCTTGACCATTCTAGTTGAAGTTGTTAAAGAAATTGAACATTTACTTGCATTGTACTAACTTGCAAGTTGTTCCTTGTCAACTCATTCATCAGTTTATGAAACCGTGAGTATTACGACTCCATTGACTCTCCATCACGAGAAGTAAACTTCCCAAATTCCCAGAACAGATTGGTCTTCACATCTTGTACGTTCAATGATTCCCCTTGTTGTAGCCTTTCAATGGCTATCCACATTTCATTCGCTGTTTTACAAGCATCAACAGTGGAATAGATTTCATCTCCAATACCAGTTAAAAGCAATAAAATTGCTTCTTTTTCAGACAAAAAGTGTTCTTTGTTCTCTGGAGTCATGTTCAATACTGTTTCAATTGTTGTATGTTGTTGTATTGCAGGATTACCTTTCGATGCTGCAACAGCTTGAACTAGTACAGTAGATGGCACGTAGGGACCAGATAGTATGCTTTTTCTCAGTCCCTCACCATTTGGTTTCGTGTCAATGTACCGTAGAAAACGTGATCTCCATTGTGAATATCTTCCTGGTCCAAGCATTGGTGGACGATCTTTTGAACCAGCTGCCATGATATTATTATGCATTTGACTATCTGTTGAGGATGTATTGACTGGAGTAGACATGATGAATGAATGGATATTAACTATGAAGTGTGAAAGTTGTTGGATCTTAAGTGGATATGATGTGATTGATGTTGTTGTGGTTATGTATGCAATTCTCGTTCACGGGATTTTACACGTCTATGATTAAAACCGATAAATGATTTAACGGGATTTTACAAAATCAATAGAAAACCGTGAATGAATAATCGATTGTTGTTGAGGTTTGTTTCTTGTATGATTAATGCAGTTTAAGTCCTTGTTGATGGTTTTGGTTTTGGCTTATGGTTTGATGATTTGTTTGGAATTCGGCGCAGTTGGATTATGAAAAAAATAAATTTTACCTTATTACCAAAATCTAAATTTGGTGTAAAAATAAGCTAAAAAGGCTATAGAAAAAATTATATTTTACTTAATTTTTCCCGCCAAAAAGTGTCGCTAAAAAGGTGTCGACCGAAAAAAATAATTGCTCGTTCGATCCCGCTTGTTCGATCCGCTCGTTCGATCCGCTCGTTCGATCCGCTCGTTCGATCCGCTCGTTCGATCCGCTCGTTCGATCCGCTAGTTCGATCCGCTCGTTCGATCCGCTAGTTCGGTCCGTTCGTTCGATCCGCTAGTTCGGTCCGCTAGTTCGGTCCGCTAGGAAGATAGGATTCTGCTAGACCCCCCCCCCCCCCCACCCCCCCCCCCTCCCCTCCCCGTCCGCTAGTTCGGTCCGCTAGTTCGGTCCGCTAGTTCGATTCCGCTAGTTCGGTCCGTTAGTTCGATTCCGCTAGTTCGGTCCGCTTGTTCGAGTCCGCTCGTTCGGTTCTACACGTTTTCTGCTCGTTTTTTTTTCTTTTCACCCGAGTATCACCAAAAAGAACCCTTTAACGCCTAGAGACTATGAGCTCTAATAAGGCGTTTCCAACACCAAAATGAGCCACGAAAAATATGTTTGCCGAGTGATTAAACAACCAAACTGCCGAATCCAATAGGCTCACAACACCAAAAAAAACCACGATTCCACCCGAGGCGATTGATACCAATTGTAGGTTCCGATTAACCACTTTCACTTCATAACCCGAACCACGAAGCAAGAAACTAGAGAGAGAGAGAGAGAATCAAAAGGAGAGAGAGATGAGAGAGAGTTGAGAGAGAAGAGATGAAAAAGATTTTTGATATTATGAAAAATTAGATATTTTCTAAAAAAGAAAATATCTATATATATTTAGATATTTTAGAAAATATCTAAATATATATATACCCCTACACATTTAATGTGACGCGCGGGATATTTAACTAGGACCCGGGCTCGGGTTTTGCTTGGGATTAAACCCAAAACATATACAATATTAGATTATCTATCGAGCCCGATTCCCGATATTATCTTATTACAACATTAACTAATTAAAGACCGAAGCTCCATCGTAGAGTGACCGAGCTTCCTTGTTCGACTCAATAAATTGAGGCTAACAGCCGTTAATGTCGGTAGCTCCGCTATTAACTTCTTCATTGCCTAGAATGCTTCTTCCGCTGCCGCTGTCCAATAGAAATCTTTCTTGTTCGCATATTTTTTGAGAGTATCTAGGCAGGGTAGGACCCTTTTTGCTGTCTTAGACAAGAATTTGTTTAAGGCGGTGAGCTTACCACTTAGCCGCTGCATTTGTTTCAGGCTACTTGGGGAAGGCATGTTCATAACAACCTTTGTCTTCTCCGGGTATGCTCTGATTCTTTCAGAGGTTACTATGTATCCCAAGAATTTTCCTTCTTCCATTCTAAAGGAGAATTTTTTAGGATTTAGCTTCATGTTCACATTTTTGAGTGTCAATAATGTTTCTTTAATGTCCTTTATCATGTCCAACTCCGTTTTACTTTTGATCATCATATCGTCCACATAGACTTCTAAGTTTCTTCCCATTTATCCTTCAAATATAGTGTCAACCAGCCTTTGGTACGTTGCCCTAACATTTTTTAGTCCGAAGGGCATCTTTGTGTAACAGAAGACTCCTTCGTCCATGTGGAATGCCGTCTTTTCTTCATCTCTCTTGGCCATATGTATCTGATGGTACCCTTTGTAAGCGTCTAAGAAGCATTTGTATTTGAATCCCATTAGAGACTCGATTTTCCAATCAATCTCTGGCAATGGGTATAAGTCTTTGGGGGAAGCTTTGTTTAGATCTTTAAAGCCGATGCACATCCTCTAGCTGTCGTTCGGCTTCTTTACTAGGATGGGGTTAGCCACCCACGAGGGGTATCGCACCCGTTTTACTATTCCATCCTTGAGCTACTCTGCCACCTCTTCTTTCGCCACCTTCATTCTATCCGGAGCTATGCTCCTCTTTCTTTTGACTCTTGGCTCTATGTGAGGGTATGTTTTTAGCTCGTGTTCCGCTATGAAGCGAGGAATTCCTGTCATATCCGTTGGGGTCCAGGCGAAAGCATCGGCGTGCTTGCGTAGTATTCCTATTAAGCCAGTCTTACATTTCGTGGTCAGGTTTCCTCCAATTGTGACGATCTGGTCTGGATGACCGCCATGAATTACCGCCTTTTCTAGGGTTTGCTCTCGTTTGGAGCCTTTGGGAGCTCATCCTTTTCCTTGTCTTTTTTTTTATCCTGGATGGCTTCACTATCAGGGCAGGAGGATGATGATTGTCCGAACTTGGCGGTTTCACCCTTTTCATTGTTTTGTTCTTGAATTTTTTTTTTCCTTTATAGTTGTTTCTTCTGGTTCGAAGGCTTGTATCCGGGGATGGGTGATTCTTCTTTTTGGAACGGGTCCTTGGTTTTGACCCCTTAGTGTGTATATATATATATATATATATAATATAAATATATAACTAAAATACCAAATACCAAATTATAGTATAAGAGAAGTATTCCGTAAGGTTTTTAAGAAGATTACTTTTATCCAAAGTAAAATTCAAAACCTCCCGAGTCGTATCCCGACGAAGCGTGAATTGAGAATCGGTTAAGTTCGTGATCGCGTGATTTGAATGATTTCAAAGATTTTGATTTTTGATTCTATTTCTACTTATGAAACGCAAAAACAAATAAAAACAGGCAAACAAATAAGGCAATTAAGATTTAAACCTAAAAACGATAACGGGAATCCTAAAACGCGACTAAACAAGCAAGCAAATCAAATTTTAACCCTACAAACTAAAATTTAATTTCTAAAAATCCTAAATGATTAAAAATAATTTTAGAAAAAAGAATTATATTTTTTTGACTTTTATTTTATTTATTATGAATTAAAAACAGATTTAATCTAAAAATAATATAAAAAATATTAAATTAATTAATCAAAATCTAAAAAATTTAGGGAAAGTACTTTAAACTATTTAAAAACTAAGAAAAATTCGAACTGAGAAAAAGCCCTACGAATAAGCTGTTGAAATAAGCAAATAAGCTTAATAAGCATAAACTAAAAAGTTACTATATATATTAAATGATGCAAGGGTAATTAACACGAACAAAGTCACATTGACAGTTGGTAGTGAGTGTGTGTGTGTGTGTGTGTGTGTTGAGGTGTTGGTGTTATAAAGGAGAGGTCACAGGTTCGACCCATGTGACCTTTTTTTTTTTAAACAATTTTTTTATTTTTCTTTTTGAAAAAGCTAAATACTAATAAAAATAAGAAACTTTAATGAACGCACTTTTTCTAAAAACTACAAATAAGCTAGAAATAAGCTCAATTAAGGTGACAGTTGGATATATTGGACTCTTAAGAAGTAATCTATAAACTGCTTAAGCTTTTTTGACTTAATCAAGCACTAAGAACCTAAATAAGCTAAAACAGCCCTACTACTTTAACCTAATAAGCTAAAATAAAAATAGGAAAAATAGGGATAGCTAAATAAGCTAAAAAAGCAACATAAAAACAAAAAACAGATGTAAAAGTCTAAGTTAAGGACTTTAGCACCATAATGGTTTAAACTGCTTGATTTTTTGGACTGAATAAGTACTTAACATTATAATAGCGAAAAAAGAGGAAAAATTAGTCATAATAAGCACTTTAATGTACAAATAAGCTAAACAGATAAGCTAGAAAGGCACACTAAAGTACTTAAGACTAGCAGACTCCATAAAGGACCTAAAGATATTAGACCAAACTTTGAGCTAAGCTAGTTTCCTAATAAGCAATAATAATAAGCTAAAGACTTAAAACAGAAAAAAACTAGTTGCCAAAGAACACATTTAAGCTAGAATTAAGACAATAAGCCTAAGAAATAAGCTAGAAAAGGACTTATGAGAAGACAGACTTAACTACTAATGATTTTGGCTTTTTAGAAAAAACTGACTACTTGCAGACTAATTTTAAGCTACTAAATGATTTCTAAATGTAAAAATAAGCTAAAACAGATGAAGCTAATACCCTAGTGGGCTTATTCTATCAATATCAGATCTTAAATCAAGCTTAAGCTCATTTAGATTTGCTTTTGAAAACTGGATTTTAAACAATGAAGGTAGCACTTATAAATTGACAGATTATTTCTAAAACCACAAATACCAATTGCAAATTGACAACATAAATTTACTGCATTATATGACTCAAAACTAACATGAAATTTACACAAAATTACACCAAAACAAGATCTAATCAAATAAGCTAACTAATCAAACTTAGAAACCTCAAATTAAAACCATGAATACATAAGACTTTAGATTTAAATTTTAAACTTTAACAACTTATTAAAACTGACCTAAAAGCTTAGTTTGAGCTTAACAAATTGTGCTTAAAGGACACCAGTCAATCAAACAGTACTAACCAAGGTTAGTACTGCTTGATCCAAACACCCCTTAAGTTTTTGGTAAATCATAATTAAGCTTAAATCAGTCTTAAATAGGTTGTAAAACTTAAAACAGATTAAGATCTAAGTGTGATAAGGACAATTAAGCATAAACTTTGGAAGAATTAGCAATAGATAATAAGCTACACTAATATGCTACTTTTTGGATTTTCTTAACATATATAATCAAAACCACATAAAAACTAAAATCAGACTATGAAATGCTATAAACTAAACGTAATAAGCTATATGAGAACAGATTAAGCACAATTAAACATCAATAAGCAAGCAATAAGCACAGAATAAGCAGCAATAGGTAAAACATGAATTACACTTTAAAAAGAGAAAAATGAAAGTACCTTGATCCTAGCCAAACAAGGATCATAAATGCTCAAATGAGCTTGTCTACAAGCTCCAGCTTATCATAGATAAGCTAGTAAGGTCCATAAGCCCTTCCCTTTTTGGCTTATTTTCCAAATCAAGCTGAGGTAAGTTTGAGGGAGATTTGAGGTGAATTACAATTTCAGTTAAGCTTTTGAAGGCTTAACTGAATGTAAGCTAGCTTATAAAGTAACAAAGAGCTTATTTTGAGCTTATTAAGTATATTCAAAACACATGCTTAACAGAATTTCATAAAGTAACAACAGAATTAAAAGGTACAAATTAAATAAAATGATGCTTTTATTAATATTGAAATCATTTACAAGCTTTTTAAAGGAAGAAATACATTAAAACTAAACAATAAGCTAAAATTAAGCTACCAAGACTAAAGTAAGCTAAAACTAGACGCCTTGGTAGTGAGTGAGGAGGTCTCCTTATATAGTGATGAGGGGAAGGATCCAGAACCCTAGGAGCATGTAAGCCTTCAATCCTAGCCTTCTAATCTTGTCTAATCCCCAAGCAATCATTTAGAGCCCTTGGATCATGTGCCACGCATCCATAGCCAATGGGAGAGTAGAGGATTGCCAGCGTGGCCTGCCAAAACATTATTGCGTGTGTCATTGAGCTTCTAGAAGGAGAGGGGAGCGTGTGAGAGTGAGGATTTTACCCTGGTTATTTTGCTCTGTGTGTTGAGAGGGAAAAATGAAAAAGATGAACAGTGATTTTGTTTTTACCCGTGTTTATAAAAGTGGGTTTGACCAGGTTTGCAAGTTTGACTTGGGTCCATGGTGTGGGATTGGGTTGGGCCTAGATTTGGACAGGAAATGAATTTGGATTTTTGGTTTGTAAATGGATTACAGTGTTAAGGCTTTTTAGGGTTTTTAAAATTATTATTCTTAATGGGCTGACCTGGCCCAATAAAATGGGTTCGGGTTGGCCCATTAAAGATGTATACGCCTTCGGCTTCAATTTCTCATACTCTTTCCATTCTCGTGCTCGGTTTTGTCTGTTTTTCTTCGTTTTTTGTCCTTTTGTTGAATATCTGATACCTGCACAATACAAATCACAAAATACACATATGTGATGCATTTTCTATGTATTTTTGGTCATTTAAGCTCGTTTTATTAGGTAAAAGGTATGTGTAATTAAGCACATACCAAAATCCCCCATACTAAACTATTGTCGTGTCCTCACGCAATGTCATAAATACAAACTTAGAAAACCAAGAATTTCAACCCTCTTAGACTAATTACCTTGTAAAGTAGTTAAGTGTTCATCTAAGGGGATTAAGAAATTACTAGTTTTTAAAAGCCCCTACTTTTACCAATTTTATGCATTTATTCATACATATCATAACTTTACGGAACAAGAAGCAATAAAAGGATAAATTCATCGTCCTCGATTTTTCACCCGCCCCAAACCAAGCTTAAAAATGAAATCATTGTTAAATACAAGTTAAGATGCTAACACTACCCATAAATGCTAATTGTGTATGCATAGATACTTACTGCTACCTTATTTCCTAAATTTCTAAGGGTTTTATTCGTATTATTGGTGACAAATAAATTAATGTCTTATTCATATAAAGTAAACCCGGTTTAGATCACAATTAGTTTGAAATCCTTTCCTAAAGAGACGATATGTTGAGAATAAGGTCCACATTAAGGTTCTAATTTCGCATGATTTAAGGGTTATCTTATTTAGATAACCTCGGAGTCAAAATTTGGCTTTATTATTATTATTATTATTATTGCAACATTATTAAACCTCGGTCCTTTAAACAACTGCCACATCGGTATGCGAGCCGACCATGGTCTAGGAGTCTTATTCCGAGTACACCGAATCGGTGATCCTCGACCTTTTTGAAGGCTGCAACATCGGTTGTGAGCCGGCAAGATGCAGCAAACATTTATCAGTCTCGGATTATTACTATGTGCCTTTTTAAGAAGACTGCCACATTGGTTGTGAGCCGGCAAGAGGCAGCAAACTTTTATCAGCACACAATTTTTATTATTATTACCTCCACCCTTTAAACGACTACCACATCGGTTGTGAGCCGGCAAGAGGTAGTGGTCTTATTTCGGCTTCGGTTTATTACATAATTATTATTATAGCCAAATTTCAAGTCCTATGGTCTTTTAACTACCTAGACAACGGTAGCGAGCCGTCAGGAATCGGTAGCCTATTTCCCCACAACACTGACAAAACCTCGATGTATACCTTACTTTCACCAGAAGGAATCTCTACGAAGTGATTTAAACTAAGAATCGCAAAAACCTAAAGTAACTTTATTTATTCAACAATTATATAACGTTTATTAAGTTGATAGGAGCAAAAAGCCACAATTAACCTCTATGAGCCTTAAAGAGAACCAACTACTCCATGTTTAGCATCTAACTTATATAAAACTCTAACATTTCTCGTTCTTCATAAATTTAAAATCTTTACTAAAAAGATCGGCGAATGCTTAGTCTTAATAAAAACAAGCTTTGCATATTTAAAGTCTATCATAGAAACTTGCAAACTCTTAACTTTTTCAAGCAAGAATTCGCTTTTTAAAGCTTTTTGTATAAAAGACTAGCAAAAGGCTTAAATTTATAAGTTAAGGGGCAAGCTAGAGCGCAACATGCTCGATCAAGTCAAATTTATTCTCAAAAAGACAAGACTACGTGTCTAAACACTTATTCTATTTTTGAATTTTTTTTAATTTGGCATATTTTTCACATATTTTGGTGGAAAATGGGGTTACGTGAAGACAAGGCAAATGCAAGTAAGATCAAATCGAAAGATCCACCTATACTAGAACTACACATTGTCCTCAATGTGAGACTGTAACCCCCATACTTATTTCTTAGGAATAATTCTAAATTAGGAGTCTCTACGCAATTCTAAGCTGTTTGATTAATTATGCAAATCGACTAAACGTAATCAATAAGATCTTGGTAGCGGATTCACATATAAAAGCATGCGGAAGGATTGAAGTACCGATCGTGACACGATGAGAGAAACTTCGGTTAGAGAAGTCTTCTAAATCGGGCAATCCTGGACATAAAACACAAAACACAAAACACGAGAAAGGAAGAGGCGAGCCTCCTCACATCACACTTATTCATTATTATACTACTACTAGGGATAAGCATGGGTTTGACACCTAGTTTTGTCTTTTTAAGGAATAAAACAAAAAACGCTTGTTTTTGTTAACCGAGTCACGAGCCTGACTCGACCCCGAGTTTAATGGTCCACGGGGAAAGTTTGGAGATTCGGGACAACCATTGGTGGTATGTCCCCTCCAAAGTAATGTTTAAGTCTATGACCATTCACCTTTAAGTTTGGTCTGTCGGTTTGAGATAACTCGACGGCACCATAAGGTATAACTTGAGCAACAGTGAATGGTCCGGTCCAACGGGTTTTAAGCTTGCCCGAGAAAATCTTTAATCGAGAATTGAAGAGAAGAACTCGATCACCAATGTTGAAAATGCGGTTCTTAATCTTGGAGTCATGAATCTTCTTCGTTTTCTCTTTGTAGATTAAAGAGTTCTCGTAAGCTTGATCCCGGAGTTCATTTAATTCATTTATTTGGATCTTTCTGGTGATCTCCGCCTAGGTTTTAAAATCAAAATTACAATGTTTTAAAGCCCAATAGGCCTTGTGTTCTAGTTCGATAGGAAGATGACAAGCCTTTCCATACACTAGCTTATAAGGAGTGCACCCGATGGGTGTTTTGAAAGCGGTACGGAAGGCCCATAAAGCATCATCTAACTTGTCGGACCATGAAGCACGGTTTTCGCCTATGGTCCTTTCTAAGATACGTTTCAAACCACAATTTGAAACCTCCACTTGTCCACTTGTTTGTGGATGATACGCGGTAGAAAGATGGTGAGTAACTCCATACTTAAGCATGACCTTTGCAAACTGGTCATTACAAAAGTGAGTACCGCGATCACTAATAATATCACGAGGAGTTCCAAATCGGGCAAAGAGAGATTTCAATAATTTTACGAAAACTCGGGCATCATAGTGGGGAGCGCTATTGCTTCAACCCATTTAGACAAGTAGTCAACGGCCACAAGAATGTACTTTTTCCCTCGAGAAGACAGGAACGGGCCCATAAAATCGATGCCCCACACGTCAAAGATCTCACATACTTGAATTGCTATTTAGGGCATTTCATCTTTTTGCGAGATTTTTCCTTGACGTTGACAAGCGTCACACCGTGTGACCAAGTCATAGGCATCTCGGTAAATAGTCAGCCAATAAAATCCGGAATCAAAGACTTTTTAGCGGTGTAGTTGGCACCATGATGTCCCTCTGTGGGTCTATTATGGCAAGCCGTGAGGATATCAACGGATTCTTGGCCGTAAACACATCATCTAATCACTTGATTCACAACAATTCTAAACAAGTAGGGGTCGTCCCAAAAGTAATGCTTTACATCCTTAAAGAATTTTTTCTTTTGTTGGGACGACATCCCTTTCACAATAAAATTCCTCGCATGGTAGTTTGCCATGTCGGCAAACCATGAGGTACTCGAATCACCATGAAGGGTAACCATCCCAAGTGTCTCGAGAGGAAATTTTTGATAATTTCCTTGTTCTCGAGAACATCTTGGTGGGAATTTTCAAGTCATGATAAGTGGTCGGCCGTGAGATTCTCCGCTCCTTTTTTATCACGAATAATGACATCAAATTCTTGGAGCAGGAGAATCCACCGGAGCAATCTCGGTTTAGCATCTTGCTTGGCAAGAAGATATTTGAGAGCCTAGTTGTCCGTATACACTATGTTCTTTGACAAGACTGAATAAGGCCATAATTTCTCGAAAGCATATACCACATCTAATAATTCTTTCTCCGTAGTAGTGTAATGTGCTTGAGCATCCGTCATGGTCTTACTAGCATAGTGTATAGGCTGAAAATGTTTGGTCTTACGTTGCCCCAAGACTGCACCTACCGTGTAATCACTAGCATCACACATAATTTCAAATGGTAGGTCCTAATTGGGGGCAACTAAAATTGGAGCTTCGGTTAACTTCTTCTTAAGTATATTAAACGATTCAATACATTCTTTCGAGAAGATAAAGGGGGTATCTTTTTCAAGAAGATGGGACATCGGCCGAGTGATTTTAGAAAAATCTTGAATAAATCGATGATAGAACCCGACGTGACCTAAAAACTTCGAATGTCTTTAACGGAAATCGGATGAGGGAGTTTAGCTATAACATTAACTTTAGCTTTGTCGACCTCAATCCCAAACTTTGAAATCTTATATCCTAGAACAATGCCTTCTTTTACCATAAAATGACATTTCTCCTAATTTAGAACTAAATTAGTGTCTTCGCACCGTTTGAGCATTTTGTCTAAATGAGATAGGCAAGTAGAGAAAGAATCCCCGAAGACCGAGAAATCGTCCATAAAGACCTCCATTGTTTCCTCGATCCTGTCGTGGAAAATGGCCATCATGCACCTTTGGAACGAGCCTGGGGCATTACATAAGCCGAAAGGCATGAGTCGGTAGGCAAACGTCCCATAAGGGCAAGTGAAGGTGGTCTTCTCTTAGTCTTGCGGGTCTATAGGAATTTGAAAATATCCCGATAAACCATCTAGAAAACAATAGTATTCGTTTCTCGTGAGTCTTTCAAGCATTTGGTCCATAAACGGTAACGGGAAATGATCATCACGAGTGGCATCATTTAAATTTCGGTAGTCAATGCATACACGCCACCCCATAACTAATCGAGTAGGTATCAACTCATTATCTTCATTTTCAATTATGGTTATACCGCTCTTTTTAGGCACACAATGAACGGGGCTCACCCACGGGCTATCGGATATAGGGTAAATCAATCCGGCATCAAGGAGTTTGATAACTTCCTTTTTGATAACCTCATGAATTTTTGGGTTCACCTGTCTTTGATGTTGAATTGTCGTTTAGAGTCATCCTCCATTAATATTTTGTGAGTACAAAATTAAGGGTCAATGCCCTTAATATCAGAGATTTTCCAAGCAATGGCACGCTTGTGTGACTTTAAAACCTTTAGAAGTCGGACCTTCTCATCTTCTTTCAAGTTTTTAGCAATTATGACGGGTAGTTTTTCGGTACCCTCCAAAAATGCATACTTAAGATGAGAAGGTAGATCCTTGAGCTCAAGCTCTAGAGGATCATTAATAGAAGGTTTTACGATTTTAAGTTCCTCAACATGATGTTCTTTCGGAAGGAGAGGAGATGATGGATCATCGTTTAACAACTTCTCGAGTAGAAGAAGGTCTCCCTCTAGATAAAAGTCGTCATGGATACACATCGGGAACGAGCCAAACATTTAGCTGGTATTGGTGTTATGATTACCGATTTAATCTATCCATGATGTTTGAAGGTAGTCTATCCATGATCGATTTAATCCAACGGGTGTTGTGCTTGCCCGAGAAGACCTTTAATCAGGAATTGAAGAGAAGAACTCGATCACCAACGTTGAAAACGCGGTTTTTAATCTTGAAGTCATGAATCTTCTTCGTTTTCTCTTTGTAGATTAAAGAGTTCTCGTAGGCTTGATCCCGGAGTTCATATAATTCATTCATTTGAACTTATCGGTGATCACCCGCGGTCTTAAGGTCAAAATTGCAATGTTTCAAGGCCTAATAGGCCTTGTGTTCTAGTTTGATAGGAAGATGACAAGCCTTTCCATACATTATCTTATAAGGAGTACACCCGATGGGTGTTTTGAAAGCGGTACGGAAGGCCCATAAAGCATCATCTAACTTGTCAGACCAAGAAGCACAATTTTCGCCTACGATCCTTTCCAAGATACGTTTTAAACCACAATTTGAAACCTCCACTTGTCCACTTGTCTGTGGATGATACGCGGTAGAAAGATGGCGAGTAACTCCATACTTAAGCATGATCTTTGCAAATTGGTCATTGAAAAAGTGAGTACTACGATCACTAATAATAGCACGAGGAGTTCCAAATCAGGCAAAGAAAGATTTCAAGAATTTTACGACAACTTGGGCATCTTTAGTGGGGAGCGCTTTTGCTTCAACCTATTTAGACAACTAGTCAACGGCCACGAGAATGTACTTGTTCCCTCGAGAAGACGGAAACGGGCCCATGAAGTCAATGCCCCACACGTCAAAGATCTCGCATTCTTGAATTGCATTTTGGGGTATTTCATCTTTTTGCGAGATTTTTCCTTGACGTTGACAAGCGTCACACCGTGTGACCAAGTCATGGGCATCTCTGTAAATAGTCGGCCAATAGAAACCGGAATCAAAGATGTGAAAACCATACGATCGTTATAAGCTCAGATTGTTTAGATCTATATCTAGGATAATAACATTAAACATAACATGCAGCGGAATAAGAACAT
>BQNB010116729.1:3659-21307 GCA_026074375.1 Tanacetum coccineum
CTTTTCCTAAAATATCTCATACATATCTCTTAAACGGTAGTAACTATTCTCTACTATCGGTACTAACTAACTGATCAGTACTTAACATTTTGTACTGTCAGTACTAACTATTAGTATTGTCGGTACTAAGTTAACAAAACATAATTCCCAACAAAATCTTTTGGCATGACCAATATTATAACATCGCAAAGTTGACCCAAATTCGGATATAAAAGATGTCATTTTCATGAAAATTGCCGAAACCATTTCCTAACTAAATTCGGCCATAACTTTTTCGTTTTTAAGAGTTAGAAGCTCTAATTTATACCAAAACGATCGTTAGAACGGCATCTACAATTTTATTCACTAAAATCTCATATTACAACACATAAAATCACGCCCAAACTAACCTAACTTTCTGGTCTAATTGAGGGTTATAAAACCCTATCAAATCTTCAATTTTTCGCACAAATTTCACATTCCATAATCTCAAACTAACCTATAAATTCCACTAAACCTAATTGATTGCCCACAACATTCATAATCCAACAATTCCCTTTTTTCACAACTTTTTCATGGATTCTTAATTGACCAAAATTAACATGCATGCATATATATAAGTATAATCAAAATAAAATAGGAATGATATAACTCACAAATCAATAGAAGGAAATCAATCAATATCAAACCCCCTTGGGTTTGATACTTGGCCGAGCACCACAAGGAACAAAGGAGACCCGAAATTTTTAATTTGCTTCACCAAACTTGTTAAAAACACTTAAAATCAATCCCTTGTAACACCAATTGCACTCAATTTGATCAAACCCCTAAAAATCAAAGATCAATAAAATCAAGAATCTTGATAAAAATCTTGCATGTTGATTAAATCTTAAAAATGATGATAGGAATTAGTGTAGAAGTGGTTTAGGATTGAAGGGAAGTGATTTAGGAGTCAAGATTAAAGATTTTTGGTGGTTTTGGTGGTGTGGTTGTCGAACACAGTAAGAGAAGGAGGAGGATGTTGAGTTTTTTTTTTTGTCTGTGTGTTTTTAATGGGTAGTTTTAGTGGGTTGGGTTTTATATAGGGAGTCGACCCATTCTCTAATATTATCCATCCTTTATAAAAATCAGAGGGGTGTTTGGTTTCATGTTTTTGAAGGAGTAAAGGTAATAAGAGGGTGTATAGGTTTTAGCTTAATAGTTGGAAGTCAACAAGGGGGAGTGTTTGTTTATATATATATATATATATATATATATATATATAATATATAAATATATATATATAATATAATATATATATATAGGGGACCGTTCTTTGCAGAACCACTTTTTTGTACAGAACCTACAGAACCACTTTAAACCAATTAGAATTTAGTATCATTACTTTTTTTTATTTAATTCAAAAGGGTATAATAGTCAAAACACATTTTGACTTTTTTTTTGAATTTTTTAATTAAAAAACATTTTTTTAAAACCTTTTAATTTTCGGAATTAATTTTTTTTTATTTTTTAATACTTTTTTAGTATATACTGTTTTCAAAAGAAAAAAAATAAGTGCATATATGTTTTTTTTTAATATTGGTAAATTTCATGTTTCTAGTTTACATTTTTTAATTATGGTAATTACACATATGTTTCTTGTGCACATTCTTTAATCTTCAAAATTTATAACACAAAATATAGACAAAAATTGATATCAAATGAAATACATTTCAAATACAAATAACAAACCAAAAACATAAATACATAAACAAAATTTGATATCAAATGAAATACATTAGAAATATAAATCCAACTATATCCATGTTGTTCAAAAACATGTGTGCACTCTTCGAAAAACATATGTGCACCTTTCACTTTCTCTCTCAAATTCATATCCGAATTACATGTGCACATCTTCCAATGAAGCGATTGCTACTACGTGTTACACTCAAAACCGCTCCATCATTCACCGTCGTTTTAGCAAAACACCATACGAGCTCATTAATGGTAGAAAACCGAATATCTCTTTTCTACATGTATTCGGGGCTCTCTATTATCCCAAGAATGATCGTGAAGATATTGGGAAGCTTTGTGCAATAGGTGATATTGGCTTTTTCATTGGTTATTCTGCTGATTCCTATGGTTACAGAGTTTACAACCAAAGGACAAAGAAAATTATGGAGACAATGAATGTGACATTTGATGAGCTTTCAGCTATGGATTTTGAACAAAGCAGTTCAAAACCCAGGCTTCAAGGAATGACTTCTGGACAAATTAGTTCAGGACTCGATCTTACTTATGCTCCGTCAACAATAACAACTCAACAACCAACTGAACGTGAATTGGATTTACTGTTCGAACCTATGTATGATGATTATATTGGTGGTCAACCGTCAGCTGCTTCCAAGAACTGTTTTGGCTGCTCAAGCACCTCAAGGGGGTTTTTTTTGAATCCCCTTTTTTTTTTCTTTTTTTTTAGACTCCAACGGCAACTACAACAACAGCAAACACCGCACCGACACCAATAAATTCATCCTCTTAAGCTACAAATTTTCCAAACACTTCACATGATGTTGACGAGCTTGAAACACAACAACAACATGTTCAACATCAACCCGCAACAATTGCTGACAATGTTCTAAATGCTATGTTTGATGAAAATACATTTGTAAATCCTTTTGCTACTCCATCCACAAGTGCTGTTGAATCAACATCTTCACAATATGTTGTTCCATCGAACATGCATACGTTTTACCAACTATACCTTCATGAATATCAATGGACTAAGGATCACCCTCTGGAACAAGTGATAGGAGAACCCTCACGACCATTTTTGACAAGGAATCAACTCTGATCCGATGGTGACATATGCATGTATGCATTAACAGTAAGCACCATGGAACCAAATAATGTCAAAGAGGCTATGACCGACCCTGCATGGATTGAATCAATGCAAGAGAGACTCTTAGTTCAAAATGCTTGATATTATAGTAGGTGTTTTAGTTCCTCATCGGATAACATAAAACCTCTTATGTTGAAATGGTTATTTAAAAACAAGCATGATGAAGAAAACACAATCATCCGAAACAAGACTCATCTGGTTGTGAGAGGGTACCACCAAGAGGAAGGAATAGTTTTGAAGAATCCTTCGCTCCGGTTGCTAGAAGGAAGATATCAGGATATTTTTGCATATTTCACTACAAATTCTGTGGTTCACGTGTTTCAAATGGACGTAAAACTGCATTCGTGCAAGGGTAACACTAAAAGAAGACATGTACGTGTGACACCTGAAGTTTCATCGATGCTAATCATCCAACCATGACTAACAAGTTAAAAATCACATATGGGTTAAAGCAAGCACCATGGGCATGGTACGATGAATTGTCAATGTTTCTCCTTCAGAATCACTTCTTCAAAGGCAAAATTGATACAACTTTGTTTATAAGGCGCTTCGATGATGACATCTTAGTGGTACAAGTCTATGTTGATGATATTATCTTTGGTTCCATACACCCTAGGTATACCCAACTATTTTCTGACCTCATGAAAAGCCGCTTGAAATGTCGATGATGAGGGAAATAACGTTTTTCCTTGGTTTACAAGTTAACCAACCCCTTGTGGCATCTTTATAAACCTCAACTAGTTGTTAATAAATCTAAAAATACGAATGGAAACTTGTGATCCCGGTGGAACTCGATTGCGATCACAAGACAAGCTTGACCTTGATCAAAATGGGTCCCTCTAGCGATGCAACGAAATTATCATATCATATTGGGTGCCCTAATGTAACTTAACTCTAGTAGACCGAAATTAATACATGCTACTTGTTTGATGTGCTCGGTACCAGCAAAGCCAACTGAGAAACACCTCAAGGAGGTTAAAAGGATCTTTCGTTATCTCCGGGGAACCGTGAATACGGGTCTTTAGTATACGAAAGATTCTGGTTTTGAACTAACCGGATTTTCAGATGCTGATTATGTGGGATGTAAAGATACCTTCAAGAGTACTTTCGGTGGAGATCAATTCTTAGGCGAAAAGTCTGTTTTAGCGTGGTCCTCAAAGAAACAAGACTGTACGGCGCTGTCAACCGCGGAAGCAGAATATGTGTCTCTATCCGCTTGCTGTGCCCAAGTCATTTGGATGCGGACACAGTTAACGGATTATGGCTATCACTTCAACAAGATTCCAATCTATTGTGATTCGAAATCAGCCATAGCCATATCCTGCAACCCGGTCCAACACTCGAGAACAAAACACATCGCTGTCCGCTACCATTTCATAAAGGAACACGTAGAAAAGGGTACGATTGAACTGTATTTTGTCAAGACGGATTACCAACTGGCCGACCTCTTCACCAAAGCCCTTCCAGTAGATCGATTCAACTATTTGGTTCGTCGCCTTGGTATGCGCAGTTTATCTCCTCAGGAACTTGATCGTCTTGCAAAATCACAGTAATTCTTTGTATATATTTTATCAGAAAAACAAAATATAAAACCTATAAAAGCAAAATACAAAATCAAAAAATTTCAAAAATACAAAAATAATCTTCTCCGACATGTCTCTCGACAATCGATAACATTTGCGCACCTAGAAATGTTGATTAATATTAACACGGGTGAATAAATGAAGTTCGAGCGAGAGTTTTAAATGCTTTCAAAACATGTCCTTTTACTTTTTCTCTATGACTTCTAAGTAAATGTCAGCTTAGGACTCGGTCTCCAAAGAAAGGAAAATGTTCATTTATGTACATTTATCCTAAACAACAGGAAGTTCATATCTTCTCGGTCTTGAGCAAAGTCATATAAACATTCAAAGTTTTGAATGCTCAAGAGAAGTACTAAGGAAAATGATGGTAAATAAGATATATCTCATATATTTTCCTGTTGAACATAATTTTTCAAGATATTTTCAAAAAGAACATTTTGAATTCTTTTAAAATTATGTGCTCAACAAACTCCCACTCCAAAGTTTCACTCAATTCTATTATTGGGGAGAGTATAATAATATGATTCATTCTGCATGCACTCCTATTTTTTGGTATTATGGTATCCTTTGTTTGAGTAACATATTTTATAATTGATGTCTAATTATAAAAGCCCTTTTGAAGTATTATGTTGGTGTTTGGATAAAGCTGTGTATAAAATTGTTGAGTGGTTAAATAAATTTTATTTTATTATAAAAAGCAGGTTTAAAGTGATTCATAGTGGTAAGGTATGATACACCATTAGATAAGCATCTCTAGATTTTTATGACAACCAGAATGAATTTTATAAAGATTACATTTAAGACAATTTTATTTATTCTTTAAAATGATTTTTTTATACTTAAAGTGACTTTTTTATTTTAAATTGATTTTTATAAAAACATTATTTAATTTGGTCTTTCGAGTAAAGTCGATAATTAGGATAAGATTTTCAGTCTTTCGTATTGATTTTTTATGTGTTTTTTTGTTGTGGTACGCATGTTGATTTTTTTGTTCGCGTGTTCACTCGGTGCATGTACCTATCCTTTCTTTCAAAGGATTCTTATGTCATTTGATCCATGTTTATTCGCATATGTGGAATCTCCTATATGCATTCTAGCCTTTGACTCGATATTCGTTTATTATCCTATTTGATTGTTCATAACCCTTGGATTTTATTGATACCATTGAGTCGTGGAAGCTTTGACATGATTATGGGAATAGACTGGTTGTCCAAGAGGAAGGTTGTGATGATATGTCATGAGAAGGTGGTTAGGATACCGTTGGAAGGTAAAGAGATACTTCGGGTTCATGGTGAACGTACTCAAAGTGTCGTGAAAACCTTAATGAACCTAAAGGTAGGTGAATCAAAATTGAGTGATATTTTCGTCGTACGAGATTTTATTGATGTGTTTCCGGAAGATTTGTCGATGACCACTGCAGCGACAAGTTGAGTTCCGTATAGACTTGGTTCCTGGAGCGACGCGGGTCGCGAAGTCTCCATATCGTCTAGCACCCTCGAAAATGCAAGAATTGTCTGAACAACTTCAAGAGTTGGAAGACAAGGGTTTCATATGACCTAGTCATTTTCCGTGGGGAGCACCTGTGTTATTCATGAAGAAGAAGGATGGTTCTTTTCGCATGTGTATTGATCATAGGGAGTTGAACAATTAATTGTTAAAAGCCATAATCCACTCCCTAGGATTGATGACTTGTTTGATCAGTTACGAGGAGCGTGTCCTTTCTTAAAGATAGATTTTTAGTCAGGTTATCATCAGCTACGAGTGCATGAGGATGCCATTCCAAAGACCGCATTTCGAACGAGATACGGACATTTTGAGTCTACGGTTATGCCTTTTGGGTTAACCAATGCACCAGCGGTTTTCATGGACTTAATGAACCGGGTTTGCAAACCGTACTTAGGTAGGTTTGTCATCGTATTCATTGATGACATTCTGGCCTACTCAAAGTCGAAGGAGGAACATGAAGTTCATTTGAAGTTAGTGTTGGAGTCACTAAGGAAGGAGAAGCTGTATGCTAAGTTTTCTAAGTGTGAGTTTTGGTTGGAAGAAGTGCATTTTCTTGGTCACGTGGTCAACCATAACGTATTCACGTGGACCCGAGTAAGAGTGAGGCAGTGAGGAATTGGATGATTATTCTTAGGATTGGCAGGTTACTACCGACGTTCATCGCGAATTTTTTTAAGATTGTTGAACACCTTATTCCTAACTGAGAGGGAATACAAGTATGAGTGGAGCATAGAACAAGATGAGGATTTTTTGGACTTGAAGAATGATTTGTATGATACTTGATAAAGCGAATGTAGTGGGTGATTGAGTTTGATAGAAAAAAGGACGTGAAATCAAGACGAGTAAGAGGATTGATACAGGCAGTCCAAAGTGGGCGTTAAGCAAGATAAGTACTCGAAGTAAGGCTACATGGTCTAGATCTAAATATGATGAAAGAAAAGGAGATGAGATTTTGTACTTTATGTGACGAATTTGGGTTTATTGGTAGGAGTGTAACGGATGCGGCCATACATCAAGCGTACTTGGTACAATCCGGGAGAGGATAAGAAGTACTATAACCTATGGAGACATTGTATTGGCTTTCCCGGTAGAAAAGGATATAGCTACCTATGTTAACAATTGTCGGATTTGTTTAGTGTGTGAAGGCTTCAATGGTCAAAAGACTTTGCTTGCTGCAAAAGCCTGTATTCTTGCGTAAAAAGAGATAGAATCACCATGGATTTTAAATCACTAAATTTCTAAAGGTCAAAGTAGTGAGTACGATGTGATTTGGGTGATGGTGATAGACTGACCAAGTTAGCTCATTTTCTAGCTATACAAGAAGATTTCAAGATGTGAAGTTGGCAAGGATTTATATTGATGAGATAATAGCAAGGAATGGAATTCTGGTGACGATCAACTCAGATTGAGATGGATGATTTACCTTGTGGTTTTGGCAGACGCTGCAGAAAGTGTTAGAGACGCGATTGGATTTGAGTACTGCTTAGCATCCTCAAGCGGATGGACAAAGTGAACGTATGATTCAGACTTTGGAAGATATAATGAGGGCATGTGTTATCAATTTTGGTGGTAGTTATCATTTGAGCATTCAGTGTGCTCCGTTTGAAGCTTTGTATGGAAGGAAATGTAGGTCGCCTGTTCTATGGGCAGAGATTGGAGAGAGTAGTTTGACTGGACTTGAGTTAGTACAAGAAACGACTGATAAGGTAGTGTTGGTAAAGGAAAAGCCCAAAGCAGCGAGAGATCATCAAAAGAGCGATGTTGATTATAGGCGTAAGCCGTTAGAGTTTGAGGTAGGAAATCGTGTATTGTTAACGGTGACGCCTTGGAAGGGCGTAGTTCGTTTTGGAAAGAAGGGTAAGTTAGCACCGAGATATGTAGGACCATTTAAGATACTTGAAAGGATTGGCCTTGTGGCTTATAGGTTGAGGTTACCTGAGGAGTTGAATAGCGTGCATCACACCTTTCATGTGTCAAATCAAAAGAAGTGTCTGGCGGACGCAAATTTGCATGTGCCGTTGGATGAGATCAATGTCGACAAGACACTTCGTTTTGTCGAGAAACCTGTAGAGATTATGGATCGAGAAATTAAGAAGTTAAAACGTAGTAAAATAGCGCTTGTGAAAGTTAGATGGAATTCGAAACATGGTCCTGAGTTTAATTGGGAACACGAAGACCAGATGAGGATTAAGTATCCACAGTTCTTCGTGGACCGAGTTGTTGAGCCTGCTAGTCAAATCTCGGGATGATATTTCCTCAATGAGGGGATACTGTGACATCCATGATTTAATTAGGTTAGTAATACCTTTAGAAATGGCTAAGGGTTCATTTTTGTGTGATTTCTTGTGTGCTATGTGTTATATGTTTGTGCTAAGTGGTTTAAATAGGTGTATGATATCATTTTGAGGTATATGATCATCTCATTATGAATGCATTTGTGTTTGGTGATGAGTATTCCTATTGTCACATATTGTGTATATGGTATGGAATGGCGTATTGATGCAGTGCTACGTCTATAGTGAATGTTTTTGTGTTCAATGTTTATGGGAACGGTTCTGTTGTATTAAGTGAAGTGAGTGAAATTTGGATATTTATAGAAGACTTTCTAAATATAGAAAGTGAAATGTGAAATGAAAAGTTATTTTTAGAAAGTTTAGTTAGTAGCATTTATGTAAAAAGGTTTACCCAAATTAGATTAAGTTTTTATGAAAACTTAATGTAATGATGATAATTAGTTAATTAATAATTAAATAAAAATAAAAAATAATAAAATAGTAAAAAAAAGGGGGGGACGATCGGCCTAAGGGGTGGATAGAGATTAGTAGGCCTAAACTTTGTCAAACTCTAAGACTTAAGGGATAAGGATACTTAGGGTATAAATACCAATGACCTAGCTCATAATTCTTTTCTCCCATCCCTTGTACCTATGATTTCAGCCCCAAGAAAACCCTAAGAGTGCCGAATTTTATGTGTGATCCAAGAACATTCAAGAATTGTTGTTTAGGTGCTAGCATTCAAGGTAAGTATGTTCATCTTAGCTAGTTTATGATATTCATGTAACATAATTTACGATGGATCTAGGGTTTACTTAAAATACAGATTACATATGAACTTTAATGATGGTATGATGATTAGGGTTAGTTCAGGGTTATGATCACGCATGTTGAATTTTAGGGTTTGCGTTAGAACATGATTTAGAGTTGGGCAGATTTTAGGTCTGTGTTCAACTGATGATATCTAGTTGTTAGAAATGTGTTTTGGTATAATTCAAGAGCCTAAATTGTAGTTTCAATTGTCTATTTTTTCAAAAAGTCCAGCCTCGCGAATGATTTTGAGTTCTGGAAGTTGGTTAAATGTTAGTTACAAGAAAAGTTGTCAAAACAGTAAATACGAGTCAGAATTAGGTCATGTTTAGGAGGCTAAAACCCTAACTTAAAAGTGGAATTAAGGTTAGACAATCTACAGTGATTAGGTTCGATATGTATATAAAGAAACCCTTGAATGATAACTTCTGATTATGTGTCTAAGTAGGGTAATTGGGGCCATACATTTTAGTGTGTAATAAGATCCGAATTGGGACAGTTTTGAAGTTGATTTTATTTGGGGTAGTTGCACATGTAATGAGCATTTGGGAATCACAACGTAGTTAGTAAACTCATAAATGAACTTAGGTGATTTTTGGTATAATTTATGAAGGTCAGCAAGTAAGGTTTTTAAGTTAGTAAAGATACACTAAAATTCTGCAATTCTGAATAAATTGTAGTTGACTAGTGTAATGTGTTAATGAAATGGTTAAGGTTGGGCATGGTGTTGGGGTGACCCATGATGGTTAATTAAACATTTATAAATCCATCATATGTGTGTTACACAGACTAGAGCTTTTAGCTTGGTCGCGAGTAACCGTGGTTATTTATTTGTATAGTTGCGTGATAGGAATTAGAAGCTGCGTTTTGAGCATTCAGGTGAGTTACATAGTCCCACTTTTTATTGCGTTTTAAACTTGGGATGGAAATGATGCAAGGGTTGAAAAGAGTTTTAAATTCTTGTGATTATGTGTTAGTGTAAATGTGTGGACTATTATGTGACTGATATGCGTTATGTGCTACATGTTATGTGATGTGATATTGATGTGTGGACTAAGTCAGGAGGGTTACTTATGGGTAATCATGCCTGTTTAGATGAGAGTATGGTTGCCATAGTCAGGAGGGTTACTTGCGGGTATCCATGGCCTGCGCTAGAGGGAAAAGGATTTGGTATGATCCAAGAGCGATTTAGGTCGTCTGCTTGGTGTCTGAGGGATCGAATGAGTATGCCTACTCAGTGTTGGTTATGAGGGATCGGATGGGTACGCCTACCTAGTATATGATTTGTTGGTTTGTTTGTATGGATGAATTTGATTGTTTTCTTGTATGTTAGTTAGCATAATTGCCATACAGTATGTATTGTTTTATAATCATAGTAATTGGATAAATTGTTTTGGAAATGGATTTGAATATGTGTGTCTGAAAACCTTTGTTTCTCACCCACCAATGTGTTGACGTATAAGCATCATTTTCAGGTATTCAGTAGGATGAGATTAAAGTTTGGAAAAGTGGCTAGATGGTAGTAGGCACGCTGGCCGAAGCTTAGTTATCTAGATTTCGTTATTTGTTTTAGATGTTGAATGTTATTTGTTTTGCTCTGTTAGGATGTATAAATGATTGCATGTCATAGCATTGACATGAACTGCCTTCATTTCAATGTCAGACGCCTTTTGGATTTTGTTGATGTGTATGGGTATTTTCATGACACTGCGTGTCTATACCTTATATTTATGCATGTTTTAGTTTCTCTATATAGACGCCAATGTGTTGTGATGATTCCCTTTCTCATCGCGCCTCGCGTTTCTGCCTTGGCGGGGTGTGACATTTGGTTAAGTCGGCAAAATATAAATTTAAAACTTGAATCATCAAAATATACACCACACAACGACACATCAGTAACACTTACTGGTTTAAACTGGGTGAATCATCTTGAAATCTTTACCAAAAGCGTTACACCAACAAGGGCAACAAACCACTACTGTAACATCCATAACGATGGAATAGACATACATGATTGCATTCAATTCCCCCATTCGAGTAAAACCAAGGGTTAGGATGGAGAATGATATAGGGTATGGATCTTCTAATCCTTCACCAATTGCGATACACAACAAGGAGATATATAACCATATATACACAGCCATAAACGGATGGAATAAACATTTCATGATTGCATTCTCTTCCACTCATTGAGTAAAACCAAAGATTAGGGATTAGGCATGGGTACACATTTAATTGGTGTTATATATTCACACAAAAAAATCTAGTCAAATATAATATTAAGGTGGTTATAACCGGCTACTGTAATCCATAGTCATAGGTCTAAGCGCAAAAAACCTGATCATTTCTTAATATTAGGCTTCTTGGATGTAACAATGAGATCCGGCAGAGCATCCTAGCAATGATCTCAAATCTACAGATAGGTTTATAGTTGCTACCCACCCACCATCTTCATCACTTGTTGGTTTTATAACACGTAACCAACATTTACAATACACAAGGAGTTTATTCATACATTTTTTTATCACAATACTCATGTCATAAATACATAATACATCCCCCTACTTAAGATGAACAATATTGAAAGTGATAATACTAGGGGTCTTCAATGATCATAATGATATGTCTTTTATGAAAAATATTCGAACCCATTTCCTCGAACGATGGACTTAGGTATCTAGAAATTATACACAAAGAAAAAATATAAACTACAGGGTTGGCTAAGACGAAATGGTGTAACGAAACATATATAATATGGGTTAAAACACGGATTGGCTCTACAGGGCGATCTAGGGGTATCTTGCACTAATAATGAGTGCAACAAAGGGTTTTATCATGGGAGGTCGACAACTCAGTGTAACAAGTCGTTAAAACACAAATTTTTTACAATGTGGAGTTTTAAAATGTTGCATTCTCGAACCATATATTCCTGCTAATCAATTAGGTCTCGAAATTATGTATAGGCCAAGTTCTAAAGTCTACAATACTACTGGCACACTCATATTTTTGGTGGATTTTTGTAACATGGAATCATCAAGCTTAACCTCACCAATAGAAATAAAGGGTAAATGTGCATTCAACAAAAATTTTATCTAGTTCAGTAAGAAAAACATGTCAAAAAATTTAAAATTGGCACCATTTTTCAAAGAAAACTAGAAAATCGAAGGCAAAATATAAGTCAAGTGGCAATTCTACTCCCATCACCCCACTTGGTTTGTACAATGTCCCTATTGTACAATAAAGGAAATGAAAAATCAAAAATAAGAGAAGAATTAGAATAAGAAACTCCCCTAAGTATTGCTCTAAGCTTCATGTGATGGCGACATGGGATGAATTCCCATTAAGCGCTTCTCAAGCAACCTCGTTTCCCCTGAAATCACTAAACAAACCTAAATGCATTTAAATGTTTACACAAATGTACAAGAAAACTAACTCACTTTCATAGGAATCACGGTTGCATTTAGCGAATTCAACAATCCTTTTAAACCACTTGGTGGCCCAAGTGGACAAGTGAAGTCTCGTGAGGGTTTCCAAAGAACATGCCCACAAAGTTCATTTAAAATATACATGGATTTGTAATTGATTTAAACTTATTTTTGAAGGATTTTCAAAAAGAGATTACGGCGTAACCTAAAGAGTTACGTCATAATCTTGTGGTTTAATAAAACTTGTTACGGCGTAATAAAGGAAGAGATTACGCCATAGCGTTATTGATTACGGCGTAACAACTATGGTTACACCATAATTGCTACCTATAGTGGTATTTAAGCCATATGATTATGAGTCGAGATGACTTCAAATTCGGCTTCTTTGCTGAAAGAACCTGCAAAATAAAGTGAGAAATATACAAACCAACTAAAATGTGGAAAAATAAGTTTATTTGATAAAAAGACGGGTTGTCTTCTGACAAGCACTTTTGTTTATTAACGTGTCTTTAAGTTAGACTCGCGATCGGTCTATGTCTTTGCAAAGTAAAGATTTTCTTCTATGGAGTTAATGTCGCCTCCATAATACCTTTTTAGTCTATGCCCATTGACTTTAAAACTAACACCTTTCTTACCGCACACTTCTATAGTTCCATAGGGAAATACCTTGCTAACAGTATATGGTCCGTACCATCTTGATTTTAACTTTCTTGGGAAAAGTTTTAATCTTGAGTTAAAAACTAGAATCTCTTCCCCTTCATGAAATTCTTTATACATCATCTTGGCATCATGCCAACGCTTTGTCCTTTCTTTATATGCGTGGGAATTCTCGTAAGCCTTGTTTCTTAATTCAGCTAGTTCATTCAATTATAGGTAAATATGTTTTCCTATAACGTCTAAGTTGAGATTTACATTTCTTAAAGCCCAATACGCTTTATGCTCAATCTCGATCGGAAGATGGCATGCTTTTCCATAAACATTCCTAAATGGAGTACTCTTGATGGGTGACTTATACGCAGTCCTGAATGCCCAAAGAGCATCATCGAGCTTATCTGCCCACTCCTTTCTATTTCCATTCACAGTTCTTTCCAATATTCGTTTAATGGCACGATTAGTGTTCTTGATTTGACCACTAGTTTGAAGGTAAAGCCATAGAAACTGGTCAAAATAGCCCATAAAAAGCGGTTTTGAAACCACTCTTTGAGGGGGGTATCTCCATGATCGAAACATATAAAAACCGGTTATGCAACTAGTCTCTATTAGAAGAATCGACACCGGTTCTCTCCCTAAAAATTGGTCTCCATATTAAAATAACATAAATGTTTTATTAGAAATGGACACTGGTTCTCCCGCAATATGTCTTTATAAAAATATCCAACCTGTTTTTATATAGAGTAAAAGATATGTTTTTATCTCAAAACAGTCTTTTTTTTTTTTATCTATTTAAAAAAATTGAATTTCTTTAATAAATTCAAAACTTTACAAAATTTTACCCACCAAAATTAAAGATTATAAATACAAAAAAATTATATATACACAGCTGATTTAGATGACCAAAAAATGTCAAAATCAACAAAATTAAAGTAAATTAAAGACAAATAACTTCAATACAAATTAACATAAATCAAATTAAATCACTAGAATTCAACAAATAACCATAAAGAAAAACACTAGAATTCAACATAATTATCTAGGACTAATCTCGCCATAACGTAAACCATGCGCCAATGATCGTGTTAAATCTCTGTTCCAACGGCTGACGCTCATTGTCCATGTACCTACAAGTAATTAATGAAAATAAAAACAATCAAGTAAGTAATCTAAAAACAAGAATTTGTCTCAAAAATTAACGACATTTACACACATCAAAAATCCGTTTTACGGTCTACTATTTAAAAGATCTTTTATGAACCTTTATGAACTTGTTTTAAAATCTCTTTCATGTGTTTATCAAAGTTCCAATAATAACTTAAATTCATCCAACCGCCAACAAATTTCAAGTGCATAATCTTCTAAGAAAATAGCAACCTAAATAGTGAAAAAAAAAACAGATGGACAACATAAACTTAATCAAGGGTAAACAGAAGTTAGGATAGCGGGATTGCGTAGGAGGTTGTTGCCACTTTGTTGTTGGTAGTTACTGATTCTGTTTCAGAAATGCCATAGACCAACATGTAACAGGGTACTCAATGGAAGTTTTTAAAAACGGTCGAGTACATAGAGCATGCAGCTCTGTGTATGCTTTTGACTCTATATTGCCAAAAATAGTTATTAACATACCTGATAATATCCGAATCAATACCCAAACGGTAGAGATCCTTGCAGGGACCCTGTTTTACAATGCAACGCCTCTTCTGCACTACAGAATCTGTGGTAGCTATATATGTATCTGATGAAGTATTTGCACAAAGCATGCCACAACTAATGAACCTAATAGTATAAATACAATTATAAACAAATTTAGAAAATACCTTGAATGAGTTATCGGGTAATGTTTATGTACTTCCTTGCAATCGCATCTTTAGTTATTTTTTACATTTTAACAGATAAGCATGCACCTATTATGCAACAAACACCCATCTTATAAACCTTCATCTTACAACCTCATTAACTTTCTACTTTTTAAAGACGAAAGAAATGATATATCGAAAGATAGACAACGGTAAAGATGCTAGAATTTACATCTATTTCTATCATAGTTATGCAAAAAGGGAACAAATTCTTAAATACGTGAAACAAAAACGTGTGATGATGTATTAATTAAGATTAATAACTGATTTTTCATTACCTCTTAAAGCTCATGCTTAACATTCTTGAGACCTCCGATATCATCCCGGCTGCAATTGGGAAGTCAACTTGTTTTAGGTCCAAAGACAAAAATCCATATTCATTTAAAGTAACAATATTTTTTTGTATAATCATAGGTTCCTTGAGCAAGAAAAAGAGCAAACTACAAATTCATTTCCTTTGATTTGGTCTTTTTGAATAAAACCATTCTATCATAAACTATAACTTTATTTTGACAAAAAGACACGCGAATAACATTCTGATATGAATGGTTAATGTAAAAGTGAAGCAATTCTTTTTTTGCATTACATGAATTCACTTGTCATGGATGATACATGCAATAAATTTGTGGAATTTCACGAAAATGACCAATTCACAAATTTATTTGTCTTACCTTAATTTATTTGAATCGGAGATGCGCGATCCCATTTAATGATATACTTTTACCTCTATTCATAATCAATACTAACAAATTTACAAATCAAACATAACATTTAATAATAGTTAAAATAATAAAAAGTTATACCTTGTTAACCATTTGTTTCCATAGGTGCGTAAATTGTGATGAAAAATCGTCCACCTAAGAAACACATTAAGGAATGAACTTCTGAACAAAAACAATCTCTGATAACTATAAAACAATGAAACCCAAAATTTCACATTATAAAATCAAAAACTTTATTCTTTAGATTTTCTAAAGAACTCCCAGGACTCTTTTGAAAAATTATCAAAAAAACTAAAAAATAATGTAGACATTAATACAGTTATATGAATGTAAATGAACAATATTCATAAATATAAAAATCTAAACATGAACCTAAGTCGCCTCTGATTTCGTTGGTATGTATTTCCAGGTTGCGTTACTTATTTTTGTTTTTGGAGTATGTACTCTCTACTCTTATCTATTGTTGCTATGCTGGTGTATTGATTTGTCTGAGATATAGAGAAGGAGGTAGGTAAGAATGAGACGGTGGTATCATGAGGGAAGAAGTTTGGGACAAATCTTACCCTAAGAACATTACTAAAAGAAAACAGGCTGAGAAGATGGGCCAAAGTCATCAGGCTTAAATAAGTCCAACACCAAAACGACACGACTTGTTGCCGTATTTGTGATGATAATTAGTATAGTTAGTAATCCCTAGTTGTCTCTTCTTGTCCTCCACGTTAGAATAAAAAAAGCCTAAGATGGCTTTTTTCTTGTCTTGGCCTTTTTTCTTTGATAGCATAAACATGTATAAATTAAGAGCTATCAAAGTTTTACATTAAAATATTACAGTAAAATAAGTGAAATTTATTGTAAAATAAAGAACTTTCAACCTTTGTAATGGTAAAAGTTGTATGTAATCAATAAAAAATAGTGTACATGTTGTTTACCTACACCACAGATGTCTTTGATTGTGTAAAAAGACAGTTTGTTTTTAAAAAATTGTTGTCTATAACATAATACACATAGAGAGATGTTGTTTACATATACCAACCAATATCTTTTATGTGTAAAAAAGAGTGATTACACCCAAAAAAGTCAATTTTTATATGATTTTCATTTGAAGAAAATCAATTTTCATTCATTCCCTTCCACTAGGGGTTTTTTTGTCATTAGAGATAGGGTTTTAACATAATTGATTCTTTTTTTGGGGGGGTGTTTATAGCATTTTTGGTAGTAGCTGCCACTAGTTTGAGGGTATTAAGGGGTAGCAAGCCTGTGTGTTACTTTATATTTTTCTAGGTTTTTTTCAAAGAAGAGAGTTGCAGAAATGTATCCCTTATTACTTATCAAGCTTTAGCGACCCTGAATCCAAATCTTAAAAATAATTTTCAAAGGAATTTAACCACTACCCGAGCGTCATTAGTTGGTAGAGCCTTGGATTCCACCCATTTTGAAACATAATTAATAGCCACAAGGATGTATTTGTTGTTCCGAGAAGAGTGAAAATGTCCTATCAAAATCGATACCCCAAACATCAAAGACTTTACTTACCAAAATATTGGTTAAAGGCATCTGATTGCGGGAAGAGATATTCCCAGCCCTTTGGCAAGCATCGCATTCATCAACATATCTTATGACATCTTTAAAGATAGTTAGCCAGTAGAATCCAGATTAAAATACCTTCCTGGTAGTAATGTCGGCACCATAATGTCCTTCGGCCGGCCCCATATGACAATGCTCAAGAATTTCTTGCAATTCTCTTCTGAAGACACATCTTCTTATGATTCTGTCTGGGCCAGATTTGAATAAATACGGATCATCCCACATGTAATGTTTCATGTCAGAAAGGAATTTTTTTCTTAAATGATATGATAGGCCTTGTGGTCTGATTTTGATACTAAAATATTTGTGTAATCAGCATACCATGGATCTGCATTAGGTTCCTTAACATGGATATCCATAAGATGTTCATCA
>BQNB010116730.1:1126-21307 GCA_026074375.1 Tanacetum coccineum
TTTATATTTTGCCAACTTAACCAAAAACAACACTTTAATAGGTAGTGTACCCGATCGGTGGTAGCTTCGTAGTAAGTAGGGTGTCGAACACTTGGAGTGGAATTTAACTCTTAATTCTACCGGTATTTTATTTATCTAGGGATAGTACTAAGCTAATCTAATTATCCTAATTAAATCTAATTAATCCTAAACTAACACAAGAAGGGGGTTTCAGCCTGAGAGACTGGCACAAGTTTTGGTTCTAACTATCCTAAGGTAATGACAAATAATGCACACAAGTGATTAACAAAAGATAGGGAAGCGGTCACATGTCGAGAAAACGTATTAGCCAGTTTAATCTAATAATATGCCTTGATTCCCTATTCGTGCAAGGATTGTATAAATTCGTTGGTGGTTTATCATTCCAAAGTTAGGTGGATCTTCTCCCTAGACTCGAGGTTTGTCGCTAGTTAATCCTGTCACAATTAACCTAAACCCGCATAAAGCTCACACAGTTGATTATAATCTATCTGGGAAACTATATTGGTGGTTATATCGAACCCTAGCTCATGGAGGCTTTACCAACTTACTGCTTAATGAAGATTCATATACTAGTAGTCCACGCCCACTTAACTACCTATGGAAACAAGACGTTATGTGTAATCCTAAGTCACCAGCTTAGTCTACCTATCCACTTAACCATAGATAAAAACAGGGCTTTCTATTGGTGATCCTATTATTCTAGTTATATGAATAAGCGTTATATGTTTCTATCCTGGACTCTTAGCCTACGCCCAAACAACACAGAAGTTGCAGTGCATTAAATATGTAAGACTAGATCCAGTTGAATGATATGGAAAACACATAATTAAGCACATAAACGGGTATGAAGTGATAAACATAATCAACATGCAACGAATAAAGAACAATCGATATAAAGACAAATCAAAACATTATCTTATCATAAACATGGTTAATATCTAAAGGTATTAGCTTATAGTCATTGTAATAATACACAAAATCATAGATGAATGATTAAACATAATGCTAACCGAACGCGTATAGTGGAGTGTAGAAATTACAAGAGTTTTTCTATTAATCGGAGCGCTTCGCAAAACCTTCTACTCTTCTTTTCTCTTTGGTAGCATACTGTGTCGAATGCCTCCTTTATGTCTATGACGAATGGAGTATATATAATAAGAAAGGATGAAAACCCTTTTCTTCTTTTCTTGTCGTCCAAACCAAAGCCCAATGTGGCTTCCCTTTTTTTGCTTCCTTGCTTTGCTCTTCCAACTCAACCCAACACCTTCTTGTCCTTCTTTTTTTAGTTAATATCATAACTTGGCCCAAGTGTAAATCAAATTAGGCTAAAAGCCCAATAACCATGAACTGTTTTTCCAACAGATATAAGCATGAGCTAACTTCATATTTTTGTGTTTATTCACATGAAAATAAAGATCTTATTTTTCTCTTTTCGTGGCCTTATGAATCACCTAAATCGGAGTTCGGACGAAGAAGTTATGACCAAAACATTGCGACGTATTCAAATCTTTCACTCTTCGATATTTTATTTTAATTCATCATTTAAGCTCAAAATGTGTGGCTTTTCACTAACTTTCACCATATGCTCGATATTTACAGCAAATAATAAATATAATCAATTAAGTATTAATTCTTATATAAAAGAATGTAAAACAAGCAATAAAGACGGGATAAATGATGCTATAAAATAGACGTTATTTGATGTCATCAAATATCCCCCCACTTGAATCCTACTTGTCCTAAAGTAGCCTTTAGAAGTTTATAAAAATGTATCCCTAAGGATTTTTTCCGTTAAGCATTTATTTGATCAATTACAAGTATACCTCACGAAATAGGAAGAAGAAAACACTCAAATCACTCAACTAATCTATGTGGTAACATGTAACTAATTCGCTCAATTGCTCGATCGTGACGAGTATTCTTTCATAAACTTGGCAAGGATACACATCTCCACCACTAGAGCTAAGGAGTAACAAGTTTATAAAGGCAAATTAGGTTTTTTATGATAAGGCTTCGGGTTGATCATTCTACAATCTTTCACCAAAAGTACCACACCAACAAGGCAGCTGAATTACACATACATGGCCGTAACAACGGAATAGACATGTGTGTTCGATCACATCCTCATTCGAGTTTAACAAATGGTTAGGATGAAGAATGATATAGGGTATGAATCTTCTAACTTTCACCAAAAGTAATAAACCAACAAGGCAGCTGAATCACGCATACATGGCTATAACAATAGAATAGACATGCATGACTCGATCACATCCTCATTCGAGTAAAACCCAAGGTTAATGATTAAGAAAGGAAATAAATTGTTATTAAATAAAAATTACAAAACAAATAGATTAAGTCCAAACATATAAGGTACAAGTTGCTAGACACTTTTCTCGACCGTTATCATGAAAAAGACACAACTATGTACACAAACGTCTTGATCATTGATAAAAAACAACAACCTAAGTTGGCGTTTCCATAACGGTCAACTTCCCAATCATTCCATACTTTACATACTTTTACAAGACAAGTGGCGATATCTACCACTTTATACATAACTTTACATCGTTGACTTATAAGACGTATCAACGAATAATCGATCCTTCATATAATTCCTTCATGATTCTTCATTCTTCGGACGTACCAATAATTGTGATGGTAGTAAAAATACATGAGTTTTGACTACTTTATACATTCCCATTTGCAATGTGCAAATTTCTTCACAATCGTACCAAAGATAGAAAATGACACAAGACTCAGGAAATACATACTTTACACTTTAAGCAACTATCAATTGAAAAATAGACTTAATCTAATAGGGTAGGCTAAGGTGTAAAGGTGTAACGAAACAAATAGTTGGTGTTATTCCTAAAGGATTGGCTCTACAGGTTTTTCTAGGAGTATCTTACTCTTATAATCAAAGTAAACAAAGGGTTTATATGGGATTTAACTAACCAGTGTAGTTAGTTAAGAAAACAACATGTATAGGCTTTTTGGTTGTAAACCTAGAAATTTACCAATTTAAACAAGTTACTTCATCTAAATCCATAGTACTCATCATTGTGGTCTCGAATAGATATACCAAACCAAGTTTTAAAGTATACAACATCACCGGCACACTCATATTTTTGTGGGAGTTAGGTAAACATTTGGAAATGGATAAGGTTAAATCCTCACAATATCTACTAAGGTTTGTTGTGTGTGGGTTATGTAACTAGTAATATCACAAAAGTATGCTTGAATTTTTTTTAAATTTGAGCATAATTTAAGCATTTTAATGTGAAAAACAGGACAAGTAACAAGTAAGCATTCTAATTTTCATCCCCCTACTTGAATTATACAACATCCTCATTGTAGAGATAAAACATTAAAAACAGGAATTAAAAGAATTAGAATGAGAAACTCCCTGATATTTTGCTCGGTAGATTCTTCAAGTTAAGTTTTTGAGCAAGAATGTGTGTTGTAAATGCCTCCGAATTCCAGCATGACTACAACACACACAGGATTCCAGATGATCAATACTTCACCAACTTTGTTGATTTTTTGCAGCGAGGTCCTGTGTAAAATATAGGAAAACATGCAAAATCCTATCTTGGTACCTACGGTTAATTATAAATAAACTAAATAAATTGTATAGGAGACCAATACGCCGTATCCATAAACTGGAATACGCCGTATTGAGAAACCTATAAAAAGTATCTAAATATGGGTCAGTCTGCCAAATACGCCGTATCATTTACATGAATACGCCGTATAGATAGAACTGACAACAATGTTTAAAGTGCATAAAAAATAAAGGACATATAACGTCTAGACATTCAATATGCCGTATGGTATGGTGTGGATATGCCGTATTAATGTCTGGGAAGACAGACTTGATTAACAAAATTGAAAATACATTTCGGGTTGTCGCCCGAGAAGCACTTTTGTTTTTGTGAGAGTCTTTAAGTTAGACTCCCTTCATCCTTACGTTACACCATTCTCGAACTCGATAACTTCATCATCCTCTATGTCAATGTTACCTCCGTAACATTTATTCAATCATTGTCCATTGACCTTGAAGCTAACCCCGTCCTTGTCAGTGATTTCTATAGCCCTATGTGGATACACCGTTTTAACAATGTTTGGACCGCTCCATTTCGATTTAAGTTTTCCAGGGTACGTCTTCAAACGAGAATTATAAAGTAGCACCTTGTCGCCTACCTTAAAATCTTTATCACCATGAAGTCTAGAATCATGCCATTTCTTAGTCCGTTCTTTGTAAATTCTAGTATTCTCATAAGCACCATCTTTTAATTTGGCTAACGCATTAAGCTGCATAAGACGACTTTTGCTAGCAAGCATTAGATCCATATTACATTGTTTTAATGCCCAATGTGCCTTATGCTCGATCTCTACGGGTAAATGGCATCCTTTCCCATAAACTAGTCTGAAAGGTGTACACCCTATCAGTGTTTTGTAGGCCGTCCTAAATGCCCATAATGCATCGTTAAGTTTTTTTGACCATCCTTTAGGATTTTAACCCACTGATCTCTCTAGAATACACTTAATAGCCCTATTAGTAACTTAAGTTTGTCCATTAGATTAAGGGTGATATGTCGTGGGTAATTTATGAGTCACGTCATATCTTTGTAAAGCTTTTTCAAGCTGAGAATTACAAAAATGTGTCCCTCTATCACTAATCAAAGCTTTAGGAACTCCAAACATAGCAAATAAACTTTTTTAAAACTTAACCACAACATGCGCATCATTCGTAGGTAATGCTTGAGCTTTGACCCATTTAGACACATAATCTACAGCTACTAATATGTATTTATTACCTCTAGATTGGGGAAATGGTCCCATAAAATCTAATTCCCACACATCAAAGACTTCGCATACCTAAATGTTATTTTGAGGCATTTTGTTCCTTGAAGATGTGTTTCCCGATCTTTAACATGCATCACATCGTCTTACGTACTCATTAGCATCCTTAAAGACACTAGACCAATAAAATCCGGACTCGTAAACCTTCTTTGCGATAACATTAGCACTATGATGCCCACTAGTAGGTCCTGAATGACAATGCGCCAGAATTTTAAGGGTTTCACTTCCAGCCACACATCTTCTCGTTATATTATCCGTGCATAGTTTAAATGCATAAGGTTCCTCCTAGAAAATAAGTCTTGACTTGCGAGAAAAACCTCTTTCTTTTTTTGAAGGTCCAATTTGGGGGAACAACTTATCCAACAATATAATTAACGAAATCCGCATACCATGGTTCATCGTTATTAAACTTGGATTTTAGCACCATTAAATGCTCGTCGTAGAATTTATCAGCAATTTCCCTCTCATTTAACACCTCCATACGCGGATTCTGAAACCTAGATAAGTGATCTGCCGCCAAGTCTTCTGTTTCCTTATGTTTCTCCAGTACTTGACAAGGGATAGTAAAACTCCTGGGGTCTTTTTCATTTAATGGCAGTTCATTGAGCAAGACAGCTGAGCACCTTTCGTTCATTGTCTCCGTACAAGCTTCTTTAAGTCTGGATTTATTCGTCAGTAAACTCTTCAGATATTTAACATATTTTGGTAATTGCACTAGGGCTTCGATAAACGGAATATTAATATCGAGTTGTTTCAGATTCTCCAAAAAAATTTGTTGTAGTGCTTCTTATTTTTATTTTCTCACCCGGTTTGGGAAAGGAATATATGATTGTTGTGGTTTTACCAATGGTTGAGTAGTCCTTTCACGAATACTTGAAGATTTATTTTTCTCACTATCATCATGCGGCTTTTCCTGCACATCTTGTTCAAATCTAGGAGGTTCATTCTTGTTGATTCTAGTTTCATTAATTTCTTTACTACGGGTGGTTTCAGACGTCATCTTTTCTCCCCTAGTTGTCACTCCTTTGACTTTGTTTTTTGGAATCAAAACATTACTCACAACCTTTGACAATTCGTTTACCTCGATTTTCAACTCACACAATAAGTTGCTTCATGTTTTTAACAAAAGCTCGTTGGTGGTTCTAAATTCTTTAATGAATATCACCATCTCCTCATGTTCACGTTTACCTTCATTAATGAATTTAGCCAACATTTCCTCAATAGTTAACCTCCTTGTAGGGTAATTGAACGGGTAAGGAAGCACCCCGAAAATGGTACCTGAAAAAAAGACATAATTCTAAGTAAAACTATTCTAAAAACTAAACGAAAAAGCTAACTAAAATTGTTGCTGTATCAGACAGTCGATACGTCGTATTCAGTAAATTGGATATGCCGTATCAATGTTTGATGTCGAATACACTGTATTCACAGAAAATGGATACGTCGTAGCGATAAATGACAGCAGACAGTAGAAAAACAAAACTAAATTTATACTAAAAAAATACCAATAAGAACAAGAAATTAAACAATCGCACTCCCCGGCAGCGGCGCCAAAAACTTGATGTGTCTTCGTGTAGGTGTTATTTTATGAATCAAGTTTTACTATTTATATTTTGCTGACTTTACCCTAAAACAACACTTTAACGGGCAGTGCACCCGGTCAAATATAGTTTCGTTGTAAGTAGGGTGTCGAACACTTAGAGTGGAAGTTAACTCTTAATTCTACCGGTATCTTATTTATCTAGGGATAGTACTAAGCTAATCTAATTATCCTAATTAAATCTAATTAATCCTAAACTAACGCAAGAAGGGGGGTTTCAGCCTGAGAGACTGGCATGAGTTTTGGTTCTAACTATCCTAAGGTAATGACAAATAATACACACAGGTGATTAACAAAAGATAGGGAAGCGGTCAGATGTCGTGAAAACATATTATCCAGTTTAATCTAATAATATGCCTTGATTTCCTATTCGTGTAATGATTGTATTAATTCGTAGGTGGTTTATCATTCCAAAGTTAGGTGGATCTTCTCCCTAGACTCGAGGTTTGTCCCTAGTTAATCTTGTCACAATTAACCTAAACCCGTATAAAGCTCACACCATTGATTATAATCTATATAGGAAACTATATTGGTGGTTATATCAAACTCTAGCTCATGGAGGCTTTACCAACTTACTGCTTAATGGAGATTCATATACTAGTAGTCCACGCCCACTTAACTACATATGGAAACAGGACATTATGTGTAATCCTAAGTCACCAGCTTAGTCTACCTATCCACTTAACCATAGATCGAAATAGGGCTTTCTATTGGTGATCCTATTATTCTAGTTATATGAATAAGCGTTATATGTTTCTATCCCAGACTCTTAGCCTATGCCCAAACAACACCGAAATTGCAGCACATTAAATATGTAGGACTAGATCTAGTTGAATGATATGGAAAACACATAATTAAGCACATAAACGGGTATGAAATGATAAACATAATCAACATGCAACGAATAAAGAATAAGCGATATAAAGACAAATCAAAACATTATATTATCATAGACATGGCTAATACCTAAAGGTATTAGCCGATAGTCATTGTAATAATACACGAAATCATAGATGAACGATTAAACATCATGCTAACCGAACGCGTATAGTAAAGTGTAGAAATTACAAGAGTTTTCCATTAATTGGAGTGCTTCGCAAAACCTTCTACTCTTCTTTTCTCTTTTGTAGCATACTGTGTCGAATGCCCCCCTTTATGTCTAGGACGAATGGAGTATATATAATAAGAAAGGATGAAAACCCTTTTCTTCTTTTCTTGTCGTCCAAACCAAAAGCCCAACGTGGCTTCCCTTTTTTTGCTTCCTTGCTTTGCTCGTCCAACTCAGCCCAACACCTTCTTGTACTTCTTTTTTTAGTTAATATCATAACTTGGCCCAAGTGTAAATAAAATTAGGCTAAAAGCCCAATAACCACAAACTGTTTTTCCAACAAATATAAGCATGAGCTAACTTCATATTTTTGTGTTTATTCACATGAAAATAAAGATCTTATTTTTCTCTTTTCGTGGCCATTTGAATCACCTAAAACGGAGTCCGGACGAAGAAGTTATGACCAAAACATTACGACGTATTCAAATATTTCACTCTTCGATATTTTATTTTAATTCATCGTTTAAGCTCCAAAATGTGTGGCTTTTCACTAACTTTCACCATGCTCGATATTTACTGCAAATAATAAATATAATCAATTAAGTATTAATTCTTATATAAAAGAATGTAAAACGAGCAATAAAGACGGGATAAATGATGCTATAAAATAGAAGTTATTTGATGTCATCACTCAACAATTAATTCTAGCTGCTCAACTTGTTCCAAGATTTCATACGATTGGGAGATGCAACAATTATGCGGTGTTGCAGAGTATTCCATGCTCTCCTGAATGCAAGATCGTTGGGCAAATTCTACTTGATCATCCACTCAGTTATGCTTTAACTGCCACTGCTAATGTCCCTATTGTGTACTTACAACAATTCTGGAGGATGGTTAGCAAAGTACCTGGTCCTGTAGACACAATCAAGTTTATATTGAATACTCAAGAGTTTATTTACACAATGGATATGTTCTGAGATATTTTTCATTTGCATGTGGAAACTCTTGAAATCCATTTGTCGCACCAGTAAACACTGCAACTATTGAAGCTTTCATGAACAGGGTTGGCTATCAATGTGTGGTTGATAAAGTGAGCGCCTTCTACACAAAGAATCTAGCTCAACCATGGAAAACAATGTTCAAGGTGTTCAACCGCTGCTTAACCACATGAACATCTGGACATGATCAGACAAAGATCAATATTCTTCAACTGTTTCATGTCGTGATCAACCAAACAAATGTTGATTATGCTGCTCTTCTATGGTAGGATTTCATGAACAATGTGAATCAGAATAAGGAAGCAATCCAGTATCCTCGATTCGTCAAGCTTATAATTGTTGATTTGATGAAGAAATTTCTAGACATTCCTCAAAGGAGTGAAGAGGATTATCATTCTATTAAGGATGATATTCCATTGGTTAGTGTGTATACTACTGGGAATGTGCTTGTATGAGGGATGTTGATTCCGGATGCGTTTTTGACTACGGATATCCGTACCACTACTGACTTTAAGGAGTATGAGGCGATGTTTATGAATGTAGATGTTCCAATGAATCAACCGTAACCAGTTGTTTCTACTCAAGGAACACATAGGTCTACACCTAGAGCCCATAGGACACCTACCCTTACTGCTAGTCCTTAGGGGAAGAAGAGGAAGAAAAATGTTGGAGAATCCAGTTCACCAAGAAATATACATAAGATAACTATCAAGAAAAGGAAACAAAGCACACCTTCAATTCCACCTCCAGGAGATGATAGAGAGAGATGCAATAGCTGAAGCAACTCTTCTGAGCCTAGCTTTACATAAAACTGCTTTAGCTACTGAAGCTCAAGAAAATGTTTCTAAAGTACAAAAAAAACTGGATGAGGAGGAGATTGAAAAAATGATTGAAGGTGAAGAATATGAAGAGTCATATGCAAGTGCGTTTGCTGATTTTGTGTTTAATGATGATGTTGATGATTCCGGTACTAAGATAGAGCCCGGGAGTCATAAGGAACATCCAGAATATGTAACTGATAATGATGAAGAAATTGAGAAAGAGAAAAAAGATGAAAAGGTTGAAAAAGAAAACAATGATGAAATTTAGAAAGAAAAAGAAGATGTAGAGATTGTGAAGGAGAAAGATATTGCTGATGATGGAACGGGTAGTAAGGAGATTAGGAAAGAGCATAAGCAGACACCAATTCCCTCACCAACTAGATCCCCTAGGAATGTTTCATCTTCTGACAAAATAGTTTCTGAGGAATTGACAGCTACTATTTCACCAACAACTGCCACCACATCTAAAGATTCATCCATAACAAAATGTAAGAAAAGATCTTTCTCACACATGATAAAGATTCTACCAGGAAGTATTGCTGGCATGTGTCGACGACGTGGTCAAATTCGGTCTCATATCAAAAACAAATTCATAACTTACGAGTTCTTTATGAGCAAGATTCGAGAAGTTCTTGATCATTGCAACAAGGTTCTTCTTGAAACAATATTTGAAAAAACAAATGAGATGATCAGAATTGAGATGCCATGCTTGGTTAATCTTTCAATTAACAAGGATCGTGTAGTTGATCCTATAAATGCTAAAGAAATGATCGCCAAAGAATTTGCAACTCATGGACCAAAAATGATTGAAGAACTGTTTCGAAGGCACATGCAGAATACAACTCTCAATCTTTATCCTAAAACAAGCACGTCAACTGCTGGAAAATCATTTGCTGATCTTCAACATCAATTATATCTAATTATGAAATCAAAGCCTCAAGATCAAGCAGCCAATCCAGAAATATGAGAAATTTTGAAAGCCAAGTTTGAAAAACAATAACTTTTCGCATATCATGATGAACATCATAGTAATGTTGATCCTCATGAAGGGGGAGACACATGGAAAAAAGATATTTTGGCAAAAATAATCTTTTGTGAATGGAAGACCAATTCTACCGAAAATGAAGCATCTCCGATAATCAACCCTTAGGGGGAGATTGTTAGGTTCAAGAAAAGTGTTTATTATTAATGAATTGGTCTTTGTATAGTTTTGATTAGTTTTATTAGTAATTATAATGTAATAAAATCTATCTTGGTCAAAGTTAAATAATGGTGACCAAGGTTTGACTAAAGTTAGGAAAATTAAATAGGATAAGAAATAAGTATAAATACCCATCTAGGAGGGGTATTTATACAAGACTTTACATTTGTTGTAATTCACTTCTCCCTCCCATTTCTATTTTCCCTTTTGAAATGAAAATTTAGAAAATGATGAAAATACTCTCTAGCTCCTCTCCTCTATTCTTATTAGCTTTTGTATGAAAGCATAGAGTATAAAAACTATTTACACGATAGTTATATATACATAAGGGGTCAGATTACGGTTCCCCATAAATCAAATAAAGGGGTCAAAGATCAAATCCAACAAACAAGTAATAACAAAACTAGGGGGGATACAACCTCATATAATTAACACCCCTAGAAAAGGGTAAATATTCAGAAATAGTCACAAGGACTGATAATATTGTTCAACGACGGCCTACACAAACCGTCACACCGGACAAGAGTAAATTGTTTAAAAGGCCGAAGCCTAAGGAACACAGAACCAAATTGTTTAATAGGGTACATGCTACCCTGGGAATCGAATTAGCACCAACATGGTAACCTTCAAGTACCTGGGGGAGGAGACAATGTCTTGGACACAAGATCAGAAGAATGAGTGGCTTTCTAAGAAGGGATTGATGGTACAGGAAGTGAGTCTTCGTCAGAGTTGGAAGGCGGAGAGATCATGGTTTCTTCGAAAGCAAAGCTTCGATTGGTGCAAAGGGATTCGCTATGGCTTCAGATAAGAATGGAAATGTAGCAGTTCCAAGGTCATTTCCGGCTTTGGTATGCTCTTTCTTACACGAGGGCCTATAACCTTTCACCTTTGTCAAATCAAAAGGCTCTTTCATGTCCGCAACCTCTTCAAAGGCAACACATCTCCCGTAGAAGACGACAGAAGACACAAGCTTTGAAGCGAGCCTACCCATTTCATCACTTTGCACCAGCTCCATAGCCACATAAGGCTCCACCTTCGAAACAACATCCATCCTATCACACTTTACAGTTTTAACCTCTTGGCGAAGTGAGGCTTTGGTAACCTCTAGCTTAGCCTTCTCGGCTTCCAGAGAAGCAACCTTTGACTTCAAAGTCGTAAGGTTCTCCTGATAGCCAGCCTATTTTTGGCTCTCCCGCAGCATCCTATCCAGACTAGTCTTGTGCTCCTTCACTTCACCAGACAAAGACATAATTTTTTGGAGAAGAACATTAACAGTTGGATTATTGTCAAAATCTGCCATCGTTGCTTCACACTTAGCTTTCAATTCTTTATATTCTTTGTCTATGGCCTTCTCCCTTTCCTTTAGTACCTCACATTCTCCCTTTATCTACTTAACAACCTTTAACAACTCTTGAGCTTTTCGATTGACAGCATTATCCATAACTACTTGCCTGACGTAGCAACGATCATGAAAATTGAGTAGCTCAGCATCTACCTGATTATCAAGATGGCCCCTCCAGGCTTGGGGAGTAATATTAGATATCTTCAAGTGGCAAGCAGTAGCGTTTTGCAGCTCGAGAATGTCCGAGAGGCCTGTAAAGATACAATGAACAATAAGGAATAGTAAAGAAGAAATACAAACGCATAATTATAATAATAATTACCTCCTTCTTCATCAGAAACAATGAGGAAAGTAGAGTCAGCCTTGGAAAGGGAAGTCTTTTGGCGAGTGACACTAGAGGAAGAACCAGCCTGGACTAACCTACACTTCATAGGAGGATTCGTGGATCCTTTCGTTATACACTTCCTACTCTTCATTCTCTCTGCAACACTCCTGCTACCAACCACAAGCATTTCTTCACGGGGTGGAGACCTCCTAGAATCGGTAGTATTCTCAACTAGCTATTTTGGATTCTCTACGTCTAAAGGCTTAGCTTCCACAAGAAGTGGCTCATTATTTATCAAAACAGAAGGAGAACCGGTACCAAAACCAGGGATAGCTCACGATGGAGGAAGGACAATTCCTCATCATCCTCAACATACATGAAATTCCTGAAATCTATTTCTCTAAAAGAAAAGAATAAATCATATATCAGCAGTGTGGAAGTAATATATCAAAGCATCAGAATGGTAAATACCCTTTCAGCCAACAATAATCGTAGGCCGCTATTGACCGTGCTCCTATGAAATTTTGAGACCAGCTAGGAAAAGGATAGGATTCAGGAAAGTTCGAACATTGATATGATACCTACCAAGTCACTGAAACATGGGATTTTCATGGATTATGGAGGAAGTTTATCATTGAAGGATTTCTTATCCCACCTATTATCTTTAGGGAGAAGTTCTGGACAATCGCTAGGAATAATGGAGTCTTGCACAAAGAAGAATCGACCTTTTTAGTCTTCGATTCGGGTGATGACCTTAGGTTGTAGATTAGGAATGTGTCTCTCTGGTCTTTTGGCAAAAGTTTACCATTGACCGCTAGGAAAGACGTTAAAGAAACCCCTAAACAGTTCTATTGTGGGCTCACTACCATAAGCTTTGCACATAACAGCAAATGTGATAAGTTTGGCACAACCAAAAGGGTTGAGTCTAGATAAATGAACATGATAGTACTGCAGGATGTCACAAAAGAACTTTAGGAGAGCTAACCTAAGGTTTGCAAGACTAAAGCAGTGAGTATACAAACCTACGAACCCATCAGGATCATCATATATGGTCTAGTTACGTTTAGGGAGCATTACCTTATATTCGGGAGGAATATCATAGGTAGAAAGGAAGTCAAAGAGCTATTCATTTGTGAGGATACAGGTTTGTGTACGAATAATGTGTTTAGCGCTCATATTTGAAAAGTAAAAATGTGTAAAAATCTTACCTTCTTGATGAAATACTAACGCAGAGAACAGATGGAAGAGCGGTGAAAAGGTAAAAGAAGTTATGGTTTTCAATTCAAGTATCTATAGGTTGTAAGTTTTGTTCGCAATCATTCACATATAGGGGTGATAAGTCACCCGGATTTCAAATTATGGATAGGGTGTGATTTTACAATCATGTTGAACAAAGGCACGACAATATGTGTTAATCCATTTAAGCCTCAACTAACTCCCTATCAAGTGGGATTAGCATAAAATGCATGCAACATGCGTAATAATCGGGCTTTGATAGCATTATGAAATGAAGTCAAAAGCAATGCATCCATAGATGTATACATCACATTCGACTGGGAGGCTTGATGACGTACCCTCCCCTCTGGCTCAAAGGCCTCCCCTTCGAGGTCGAAAGGGATCTACTCCTAATTATACCTAGAAACCTTCGAATAGTTTCTAGTGGCGTAAAATCATCTCCGCGATGGTTGCCAGTATAGGAATTCGCCATGCGAAGGCCAACACCCTCTACGGTGCCACCTTTGACGGAACTAGGGCAGAGGTAACATCTGACTAGGTCAAAACCCACATTTTCCTCTCTACCAAGGCTTTCCCACCAAGGTAGATATCGTGGTACACTAACCTTGGAATCCCCCTTAAATCATGGGACACCCCCACGATCACCGATTTATATGTAGAGCCTTGTTCTATCCTATTTCCATTACCTATAAATAGATGGCAAGGTCCTCAGGTTTGATTTACGCTCTCAACACCGACATACATACTTTACGCATACCAATTACTCAAGAGCACATACGTACTCTCACACCGGAGTTGATTCGTAGGGACACCCCCTGTGCTTCACCTAACATAGTTTTTTCATTTGTTTTGTCACAGGTTATATACAGCTTGGCAATCTAACATCCACCCTCAAAACTCTTTGATCTCCATCAAAGCTTGGTCGTGCCTATATTTTCACAATTAGCCGTTGATCGTGGGGGTGTCCCGCAATTTAAGCAGATTCCAGGGGTTTGTGTACCATGATTCCTATATTGGCGGGAAAGCCTTAATAGGGTGGAGAACGTGGGGTTTGACCTAGTCAGATGCCTACTCTGCCCTAGTTTCATCGAAGGGGACACCCCTAAGGGTGTTGGCCTTCGAGTAGCGAATTCTCATTAAGGTAACCATCGCGAAGATGCTTTTACACCACTAGAAACTATTCGAAGGTTTCTAGGTGTCATTGGGAGTAGATCCCTTTCGAGCTTGGAGGAAAGGCCTTCAAGCCGAATCGGAGGGTACGTCATAAAGCCCCCTAGTCGAATGTGATGTATACATCTATGGATGCACTACGTTCGACTCCAAATTATAGCATTATCGAAGCCATATGATCGAAGCCCGATTTATACGCGTGTCATACGCATTTATTGCTAATTTTACTTGATATGAGGTTAGTTGTTGTTTAAATGTAGATCAAGCAAGAGTCATCCCTTGGTTACTATGATTGTCCCATCAGCCGATTTTTACTCCCAACTAAAATCTGAATAAGGGTTTTTTACCCCTATACGTGTACGATCATAAATAAAATTTACTACCTATAAAACCCGGATTAAAGAGCCCTAGCTTCTTTTACCATTTTCATCATCCTTCTACTTCTTCTCTGCATCATTTGATCATCCAAGAAGGTAAGGTTTTCTTACTCCTACTTTCAAATATAAGTGCCAAAAATATTCTCCGTACACGAACGTGCACTCTCACAAAAAATGAGCTCACAAAGTTCCTTACCGACTATGATATTCTTTTTGAATATAAAGTCATTCTCCCGAAGAATAACCATACCATCTATGATGCTTCACATAGATTCGTTGATTTGTACATTCATTCTTTCAGTCTTACAAACCTCAGGCTTCCTCTTCCAAAATTCTTTTGTGATGTGCTTCAGTATTTTCGTGTCCACTTGTCTAGGTTGAATCCTTTTGGCTGTGCCAAACTCACCACCTTTGCGATCAGGTGTAAAACATACGGCGGTGAGCACTCTGTAGACTTGTTTAGGGGCTTTTTTAATCTGTATCATGGTGGGGAATGTCTGACCTTCACCAAGAGGCTAGAGGCGGATGTCCCTACGATCTTAGAAAAGCCTATAACTCGTATCAAAAACTAGAAAGGTCAGTTTTTCTATGTGCAAGATACAATTATCCTTAGTGAGTGTCCAGAGCTCCTTTCGAAGGATAATAGATGGGATAAGAGATCCTTCAAAGACAAAATTCCTCCTTTCATCAGTGAGACTAGTAACGCCTTAATTATACATTTTTTTGGCGGCGTTATTTATATAGATTTTATCATTTTTCATGAACTCTCGATACTTAATAGCATGAATTATGTGCAGGTTCATTTGAATTCATCCCGAGCTCAAAAAGAACAAAGTTCAAGTGTTTATAGTTATTAGAAAGCAAGATAGAAAAAAAGAAAGGACCAAAGCTTAAAAAGACCTCAACTACACCGCACATCCCCTTTGTGCGCCGCACTTCTTATCAAGTCCAAGAATTAAAGACTATTAAATGAAGACTGCATTAACTCACCAAGTACGTCGCATAATTTCTTTAGTGTGCCGCACATCTAAGCATAATTTATGATTTTCCCACCGACTTAACCAAAGTACGCCGCACAATATTTCTTGTGCGCCGCACTTTGACCCCTTTTCAGCCTATAAATAGAGGACGAATTTTGGCTCAATTCATTCATCTCTTCATCAAATCATTATCATTCCTCTCAATTCCCTCAATCATATTCCACTTCACAAACACTCGAAGTTGAAGATAGAAGATCAAACTATTGGGAATTAGAGGCATCTACAACTTAATACTACTGGTTCAAGTTTATGCTACTGCTTAAGATTAGAGAAAACAGTCCAAGTCATTAGTACTGCTAGTGTTATAGTTAGTACTGCTAGTATAAAGTGTTAGTACTGTCAGTTTATTAATACTGTTAGTTATAATAGTTAGTATTGTTAGTTATATAGTTAGTACTGCTAAAGTGATATGCATGAGATATATTAGGGATAGATATGCATTGATCACTTGACGCGTTTTGTAAGCCCATTAGGGTTTCTTGGTGTATAAAATAAATCTTAAGGCATAGTTAGAGATATAGATCTAGAAATCATCTCTCATAGTTAGTATTCATATTTTCAAGGTTTTTCTGTAACTTTGATTGTGTTTAATACATTGAAAGTTTAGTAAAGATCTTGTTTTACTATTTCATTGTTCTTCTTAGTATTACAAGCTAGATTCCGCATAGTTTATGATATTCTCAATCTTAGTTTCTACTATAGTTGTCTTGGATCTATCTAATACAGCTAAGCTTTAACAAGCTAAGTAAGATCTATTAAAAAGGGATCAACAAGTGGTATCAGAGGTTGTTTAGAAACTCTGAATAAGAAGAACACTATATCTACAAAAGATCTCATAGTTAAAGAGAAGATGGAATCACATTCAGAAACTACCCAAACAATGTCTACACTAAAACTTCCTATGCTCAAAATAGGAGACTATGATCTCTAGAGCATGAGAATTGAGCAATATCTTACTCACACTGATTATGCTCTTTGGGAGGTTATTGTAAATGGTGATGCAACTGCTGCAATTGCATCAGCTAGTGCTGGTACTGAAGGTCCTATTCCTCATAAGACTGCTGAACAAAAACTAGCAAGGAAAAATGAATTGAAAGCAAAAAGCACTATGTTGTTGGCCATTCCTGATGAGCACCTATTGAAGTTTCATGGAATCAAGGATGAAAAGTCCTTATGGGAAGCTATCAAGAATAGGTTTGGAGGTAACAAGGAATCAAAGAAGATGCAAAAGACCATTCTCAAGCAGAATTATGAAAACTTTGCTGCATCAAGTCAAGAAGGACTGGATAAAACCTATGATAGGTTTCAGAAGCTCATTAGTCAACTTGAAATTCATGGTGAAGTTATCTCTCAGGAGGATGCAAATCTGAAGTTGTTGAGAAGTTTACCATCAGCTTGGAACAATATCGGTTTAATCATGAGAAACAAATCTGATCTAGACATATTGAGCATGGATGATTTGTATAATAATCTGAAGGTGTATGAATCAGAGATCAAAGGCAAATCAAGTTCAAGCTCAAATTCCCAAAATGTGGCCTTTGTTTCCTCTGATAACTCTAGCAGCACTAATGAAACAGATAATACTGCTCATGATGTTTCTACTATTAGTTTACAGGATCAAGCTTCTACTGTATCATATGCAGATGATGTCATGTTTTCTTTCTTTTCCAACTAATCCAATGCCCCACAGTTGGACTATGAAGATTTGGAACAGATTAATGCTGATGATCTTGAAGAAATAGGTCTCAAATGGCAAGTGGTAATGCTTACCATGAGAGTTAAGAGGTTTATAAGGAAGACATGAAGGTAGATGGACTTGAATGAAAAAGAGACTGTTGGCTTTGACAGGACAAAAGTTGAATGCTACAACTGCCATAGGAGAGGTCATTTTGCTAAAGAATGCAGGGCACCAAGGAATCAGGGGAATAGAAATGGAGATAATACAAGAAGGATTGTACCAGTGGAGACTCCTACTAATGCCTTGATTGTTACTGATGGGATGGGTTATGATTAGAGCTATCAAGTTGAAGAAGGACCACGGACTTTGCCTATATGCCCATTTTTTCTTTTAGGTTCAATCCAGTTCATCAAGCTCAGATACTGTAGTACATACTTGCTTTAAAGATTGTTTAAAATCATATGAAGCTCTTCAAAAATAGTATGATCAACAGTGTGAAGCTCTTAATAAATCTAATCTAGAAATAATAGGTTATCAAATGGGATTAGAATCATTAGAAGCTAGGATAGTTGTTCATGAAAAGAATGAAGCTGTTTATGAAGAAAATATTGAATTTTTAAAATATGATGTCCAAGTAAAAGATATTTCTATCAAAGAGCTTAAAAATCAGTTAGAAAATGCTTTAAAAGAAAAAGATGATTTGAAACTTAAAATAGAAAAGTTTAAAACATCTTCTAAGAACCTAACTAAACTAATAAATAGTCAAATAAGTGGTAAAGACAAGACTGGTCTTGGTTATGATGGTCAAATAAATGAAAGTGATTTGAATAATATTCATGTGAATGAGAGTGAAGTGCTTGATAGTGTGTTTGACAGTCATGAAAGTGATGGGGTTAATAATCAAGTAAATGATAGGTTTAAAAAGGGTGAGGGATATCATGCAGTTCCCCTTCCCTACACTGGGAACTACATGCCCCCAAGAGCTGACTTGTTCTTTGCTGGGTTAGATGATTCTGTCTTTAAGTCTACGGTGAGTGAAACTATTACTAGTATGCCTAAAAATGAAACAACTACATCTAAAACTAGTAAGGATAGTTTGGAAAAACCTAAAACTTTTAGGTCTAGTGCTCCTCTCATTGAGGAATGGGAATTAGATAGTGAAGTTGAAAATGTGTTTAAGCCTAAAGAAGTAAAGAAAACAGTCAAACCTAGCTTTGAAAAAATTGAATTTGTTAGTGCTAGGAATACAACTGTTGAAAAACCTAGGAAGTTCAGTCAGAGTCCTAGGGATAATAAAAGAAATTGGAATGGGTTAATGACTCAGACTAGGGGATGGTTTTGAGTTTATAAAGAAAGCTTGCTTTGTATGTAGGATTTTCAACCATTTAATCAAAGACTGTAATTTTCATGACAATAAAATGGTAGAAAAACCAGTGTTGAATAATAGGGGAAGGGTTACTAATCAAAGGGAAATTAGACCATTATGGAACAATGCTCAGAGGGTGAACCACCAAAATAAATTGACTCACCCACATCCTAAAAGGAATTTTGTTCCAACAGCAATTGCAACAAAGTCAGGACAAGTTCCAGTTAATGTTGCTAAGCAAATAGCAGTAGCATCAATTAGTACTGTCAGGCCTGTTAATACTACTGCCTCTAAACAAATAGTGAATGATGCATTATCTACAACATATTCTTATTTTAAAGCACATTCACCTGTAAGAAGGGTTTTAACCAAAAATCAGCAGCTAAAACCAATAATTTTAATGAAAAAGTTCAAACTGCTAGGGTTAACAATGTAACTACTGTTGGGCCAAAAGTAGTAGTTAGTGTTGTTGAGGGAAATGGGGAAAATGTTGTTAAGTCCTCAGCATGCTGGATTTGGAGACCAACAGGAAATGTTATTGACCATACCTCCAAAGATAGTGGATCATACATGCTTAAAAGATTTGACTATGTTGATCCACAAGGCAGACTCAAGTTAGTAATGGTTTGGGTCCCCAAGAGAAACTAATTCTCTTATTTTAAGTGCAGGGTAATCCACAATAGGATTTACAAGATCAAGGGATTTTTTGACAATGGATGCTCCAGACATATGACTGGCAATAAGTTTTACCTCTCATATTATCAAGAAATAGCTTGGAATGAGTTTTTAACTAATATTGCTTCAGCAGTTATATGTTTGGCAAATAATCAAAAGTTTATTTTTTCTAAATTAATTTTTGATGGTATATTAAAGAACTTGGATCCTACTTCTAAGAAATTTTTAATGTATCCAAGGTTTTTACAACTGTTTTTGAATAACCAAATTAAAAATCTTGCAGAACCTTTTAATGATACTTATGAAACACCTAAACATACTCAAAAAGTTTTTTCTAACACGAGAAGGAAAGGAAAAAGTTTTTCAGGGACAGTTACTCCTTTATTTCAAAATATGTTGGTACCACCAGTAGTGGAG
>BQNB010116731.1:0-17342 GCA_026074375.1 Tanacetum coccineum
CAGATGGCCCACCTTGTTACAAGTATTACACTTAACAGTGCAAGGTCCTGTATGATGCAGAGTGCATTTCTTACACAAGGGACGATTTCCAATATACCCATTGTTTTTAGTTGGAGTGACAGCATAAGACCTGAAGATTTCATGTCTTCTATTTTGTTATGGTTGGTGATTATTATAGCGGTTGTTGGTGTTGGTGTTACGGTAGTTTTTGTGGTTGAAAGTTCTTCTGTCATCGAACTTTCGTTTGTGATCACTTGATACTTGCACTGGAGTGTGCTTTGTTACCTGATCCATTAGCCTTTGGGCTATGTTAATGGCTTCCTCTAGAGTTTGAGGTTTAGAGGCGGTAACATTCCCTTCAATACTTCGAGGCAATCCCTCGATGAAAACTTCCATCATTTTCTTAGAATCTGGCACCATAGTGGGACATAAGGTTGCCAATTCCTGGAATCTTCTCACATAAGTTTTAAGATCATTTCCTTTTACAGTCAGATTATAAAATTCATCTTCCATTTTCCTGACATCAGTTCGAGGACAATACTTATTTGTTAAGAGCCTTTTCAATTCAGTCCAAGTGATCTTATTGGCTTGATCTATTTCAATAGGTTGGGCGTATGCATTCCACCAGGACAAGGCATCATCAGTCAGGGTACCAGTAGAAAATGTCACTTTGTTTTCCTCAGCACATTTGCTACGAGAAAATACTAATTCGATCAGTTCAAACCAGCGAATGAGGCCAACTGCTTCTTCCGTACCATTAAAGTAGAAAGGTTGACAGCTTATGAACTCTTTATAGTTTCCTATTTTTGCTACAGGAGTTCCGGTAGGTCCGGTATTCCTATTGAGATTGCTAGTATTGGTCATTGTTGCAGCTTGTGCTTCCAGAGCTGTGGCAACACTGTCAGCAACTAGTTTCTTGATGGCAGCCTGAGTCATTGCTGGTGCTTCAGATGTTGACATCCTTTTGGGAGGCATTCTATCAACATAAGACAACATGTAATAAAAATGATATCACAAGTCTTAAAATGATTAAAGTTCAAAAATAAATATTGTCACAATAGTGATATTGAAATCATAGATAATTCATATCAAATAATTCTAACAAGCATAGAAGTCACGGTATGATTCATAATGATGAAGACGGAGATAATGATGTATATTATTAAAATTTCTCGTGTATCGTTATCTCTAGGTTTGGATATAGGATGAATAATATAAATCGGGATCACCATTGTATTATATCATGAACAACTTGCCTTTATACTGTACATAGTTAAAATTTGACAAGTGTTGTTATTTATACCACACATCCCGTGGCTAGGTTCTAACAAAAGCTATAACTAAGATCTATCTAGTATCTTATGGTCCTTCCGGCATTCTTGTGTCATAAATTGCTATTCAGAAGACTTTCCTTATCTTCTTGGTGACGAACCTGGATATCTTCATGATTTAATTCTGAATAGCAATCCTGAAGCGAGCCAGAGAAATCTTGCTGTTATTTCCCAATTGCTTTCTTTGAAGTTTAGCAATTTGAGTACGAGACTCTCGGAGTTCAGCTTCCAGATTGTCAAAATCTTGTTGTATGATCACCCGACCTTTTCCAAGACCTTCTATTTTGTCTTCTATGTGTTCAATGCGGTCAAGAGAGAGTTCATCTAGGTGATTCAAAATTTCCTCAATTTGCTCCTCGTGACGTTCCAGACTTGTCTTACGAGAGCTTTCTCCTATCTCAAATGCTTGAGGTAGGGCAGAAGTAGAGGAGGATGATCGGTCACGACCTCGTTTCTTAAGTGGCAATAATTCCTCAGGAAGAAAGAATTCTTGAGAATTAAACATTGGAGATAGCATTGAAGATGGAGGCACAATAGTTGGCGGTGGAATAGGTGATTCTTTAGCATAATATGCTTGCATGACCTTCATATAGGGGTCATCATGAAAAAGTGAAAGAGTTGGTGAAGCTATTGGAACTAAACCAAATGAGTTATTTGAAGAGCTAGAATAAGTATTTCCTGGTGAAGCTGAGGAATAGTCCGGGGAAGCCGGGATATAGTCCGGAAAGTTAGAGGAAAAAGCATCCTCAATATCAGAAGTAGGGTGGTTAGGAGAAGACATCACTCTGTTAACAACCCAGTGGTAAATAACATAAGTTATTTATATAATAGTATAATAGTTATGTACTTTACATACTATTCGGGAGATGTAGTGGCACGGAGGACTTTCTTGGATAGAAAAAGAAAAGTAGTTATAGTTAAGGTTTCAACCTTGTTCTCTATAATCGTGGCTCTTGATACCAATCTATAACACCCCCATTTTGACAAATATAGCAGCGGAAGCTAATCTGGGGTATTATTTCATAGTACAACAGTCATAATCATAGAAAACGACTCGTAAAGAGACATTTTTGTAAAATTTAGTTATCATTCATTTATTCATCAGAGTTTTACAAGAAGAGAGATCCCAAAATCTAGAAACATAAAGTTTAAATGATAACAATTTAGCCATCTTCAAGTCCGTGCCACTCCGTGCCATAAGATGCTCAGTTACCTGAAAGTCAACACAAAGGTTGAGTGGAATTCATAGGTTTATGTTAAACAGTTTGAATACAAGTTCAATAGTGGGTTACGTTGTATTACACCCATAAGTGTAATAATTTCAATAAGTACAATTATTATAGAAAACAGTATTATTGCCCTAAGCTCATGACACCGAGACCTTGAGATAATCAATAATCACAAGAAGTTGCCCCAACGGGTGCCTTTAAAAAAACACAAACATAGTGATTCAAATAAAGTGAATTTGGTTACCAGAAAGTATAGGTACACCAACGGGGGAGTTCAGTCCCAAATAGATCTATTCACAGCATTCGCGCTTACTCCGAAAAGTAATTAACGGTTCATGATAGTGGGGTCTTAATGGCAAAAGTAAGGACTTAGGCAATAATATATCAGGATAGCATACAGTTGGAAAAACACTCGTATTCATGGTTTATAGCATGTATCCCCCTCGCGGGTTTATGAAAACATTAGAAGATTTAAAATGCGAGGCTATGAACTCACCTTAACAGGGAAATCTGATTGATGTCAAAAGTATATCAAGTGAAAGTAACGGCCTCGTCACGCAACCTAGGGTAATATGTCAAGTCTTAGTTTGATTGTTTAGGTTTCAAAACTTTACAGAGTTTAACATACATATTTGATTTATTAATTTATGGAATTATTGTATCACTGTTCGGGCTATCATAATTCAGAGGTCATGCAGTATCGTTTGAGGAGCCAAGGCACTTTAAATCGTAAACCCAGCAAACTCGTCAAAACAAATACCCAAATGGAACCCCTCACATGAAATTCCCTAGTAACGTGATACGATAAGATTTTAAGTTTCTTCAAAAGCTAGTCGATGATAAATTACGTTAGATATATAACGTAATTGATTTATAATGCGTCGATCGATGATTAATAGCGATAAATGTATCGGATTTTAATAAAATCGAGTCTTATAATATTAATATATATTTTTGTAATTTATATAGAAATTTTATATTTTAAGTTTGCAAAAATGGCAATAAATACTCTTGATTTATAAACTTTTACAAATTTAGTCCTTTATATATAAAGTATATGTAATTTAAACCTTTAACTTTAGAACTTGGCCTTTAGCTTTAGAACTTGGCAAAATAGGTCCTTATAGTTATAACTTTAGAATATGACCATTTTAGCCCCCTTTAGTTATAAATTTCATAAAGTTACGATATATACCCCTGTGCATGAAAATATTTACAAATCAAGTCCAAAAAGCCATGCAAGCTTATTTTAGGATTCCAAATTATATTTGCAGGTTATAGCTTATTAGAATAAGCTAAAATAAGATGTTCTAATGTAACAAAAGTTTAGAAAAAGGATTCGTTAGCTAGAAAATCAAAACGGGTCGTTTTTAGGGTTTTAATAAAAAACACATAGGTTTGTGGATTCAAAGCTTCAAACAAGAGTTCATATATGATCTAATAGACCTTATGATAGTTCTAATATAGATTATAAGATTATTGAACAAGAATTAATCTTACTTGAGCTAGAAATGGGTCAAAATGGGTTGTTTGAGTTCGTATGCCTAGTAACGACTTCAAGGGTTCCTTTTTCCTGATTCTTGGCTTCTATTCTGAGCTTAGGGACTTTCTACTTCTTCCTTGGCTGAGCTAGAACTCCATTTGAGTGTGAGATAAATGTTTGAGGTGTGATTTGAATGAATGGGGGGTATTCGGCTTATATAGGGTTCAAATGACCCTTGGTGCCCAAGTTTGGGGTTTGATTAGTGTCAAGGCTAGGATAGATGATTCATGGGAGCTATAGTGATGAGTATTGAGAGCTAGAAGAGTAGGATTGAATGATGGAAGGGTGTGTGAGGGTTTTAGGTACAATGGAGTGACAAGTAGGTAACAAAGCTAACTTGGTGGCCAAGGTGGTGATAGAGGTGCTTGGTTGCTTGCTTGTGACATGGTGGTGATGTCATAGAGGTGCTTGGGTGCTTGGTTAGGTTGAAAATGGGTCAAAATGAAATAAAAATGGGTGCCGGGTTTAATGGGTCACGGGTTAGGGTCTTATGGTTTTTAGATCGGGTTTGGTTTAAGGTTTAGGGTAGTTTACAGTTTAGGATTAAGGTTTAATGTTAGGATTAGGGTTTAGGATTAAGTTTAAGGTTTAGGATTAAAGTTTAGGGTTTAGTTTTAGGCTTAAAGTGAAATTAGGGTTTTAGGGTTTCGTTTAGGGTTTAGGGTTTTAGATTAGAGTTTTAGGATGAATTAGGGTTTAGGTTTAAGGTTTAGAAGTCATGCATTAAGTGCTTGTACCTTGTGCTAAAGTGCTGGTAAAGTTTAAACATGATTTAGGAGCTTAAATGACCTAATTAGGTTTTTAGGCATGATTATTTTGTGCATTGCGCTTTAGAAAGTTGTAAATTGATTTAGGAGGGAAAAGTTATTCAAATATTGTGCATTGTACACTTGTACACATGCTTGAAGGTTTGCACATTTATTTTATATGTATACATTACATATAATTAGGGTTTTGATATAAACGTTAACGTTTAATGCTTGTTTTGATATATTGTTTTGAAAAGTACGTTAAATGGATAATGTACTTGGTAAAAATGATATTAAGATATAGACTTGACATATTAGGATGTTTACATGATATAAACATAGATAGAGTTGGCATAGGTAGGTTGTGTGAGCTCGTTTACTTTAGAGATGCAAGTTACATTGCATAATGAGATAAAGCAAAAATTTCCCTGTAAGAAGGTGGTATATAAAGTGCATCTAATTTAATAGATGGATATTACAGTGCATCTAATTTAATAGATGGATATTTATATTGATGAAAATTGCGGGTTGTTATAATCATAGACAAATCTTTAAAACCACATAGATCTTAACGGGTCTTTCGAACTATACTGATATGATTATATAATCTAAGTTTGATAAGCAAAACCTGATAAGATATGATATAATAGGATTGCAACATAAGCTTCAGATTAAAAAGATCATGATCATACCAAACAATTATTCATTATCATAACATCACCGAGTAGTCATGAGAGATTTAGCCTCTCATGGATAAGGAGTTTATAGCATAACTTGATTTAATAACAATCTTTATAATTTCACTAATCTAGTATGATATTCTTCCTCGTTCTTGGTTGTTTGATCTTGATTCTTCAAAGGATATGGTGTTTATGCTTGAAGAATGGTTGGAAAAGGGTTTATGAGGGAGATTAGTGTGTGTGAGTTGAGGAATGGATGGATGAAGAGATTATGGAATGGAATGATTTGTGAATGAAAATTCGTCCTCTATTTACAGGCTGAGTGAAGGGTGAAAGTGCGGCGCACAAAGGAATTTGTGCGGCGTACTTGGTGATTAAATGAGAGGGAATTAAATGTTTAGTGAAGAAGTGCGGGGCAACAAAGGAATTTGTGCGGCGTACTTAGGGGATTAAGGCAGTAGCATTTAAGTCTTCATTTATTCTTCATTGTCAGATAGAAAGTGCGACACACAAAGGAAATTGTGCGGCGTACTTGTGGAGTTAATGTGTTCAATTGACTAAGTCTTTAATTCCATTGACTTGAGAGGAAGTGCGGTTCATAAGGGATAAGTGCGGCGCACATTTGCACTTTTGAGCTTGATCTTTATCTTTTCTTGTATATTGTTTTCCATAGTGTATAAATACTCGATCTTTGTTGTGTTTGAGCTTGGGATATCTTCAAGTGAACTTGCATATATTTCATGCTATTAAGTATCAAAAGTTCATGAGAAATGATTAAATATATACAAATAACGCCATCGAAAACATGTATAATTTGGGAGTTCTCAGGTTGTTCTTTGATACCCCTGCGCTAGGACGAGGCTAATGACTCTGGACCTGACATGTCCTTCGACATACCAGCTTCTTCGGAGTTCTCCTGGTGATTCCAGACCTAACGTATCCTTCGATACGCCAGCTTCTCTAGAGTATTTACCTGGCTCAGCCCGTGCTAAATTGGTAGAAGTTTCCTTGTTATGTTTCTTCTCTAGATGCTCTGAGGGAGGCCATACCTCATTAGAATCCTATGTGGATGATATGGTGATCAAAAGTAAAACAAAGCTTGACATGATAAAGGACATTGAAGAAACATTATTGACACTCAAAAAAGTGAACATGAAGCTAAATCCTATAAAAAAAGTTCCTTTGGAATGGAAGAAGGAAAGTTCTTGGGATACATAGTAACCTTCGAAGGAATCAGAGCAAATCCGAAGAAGACAAATGTTGTTATGAACATGCCCTCCCCAAGTAGTCTGAAACAAATGCAGCGGCTAAGTGGTAAGCTCGCCGCCTTAAACAGATTCCTATATAAAGCAGCGGAAAGGGTCCTACCCTGCCTAGATACTCTCAAAAAATGTGCAAACAAGAAAGATTTCTAATGACGTACCCTCCGCTTCGCTTACAAGTGTTACCGTCACTCTAGTACGTAGGTTACCATTTGTATAAAGGGTGATGATGTACTCTCCCAAAGGATGAAGCCTACGCTTTCTTCCTACATTATGTTGGCTTAAAGTCATTTACAATGGCTACCGCAAGGGAACCGCCAACCTTTACCCAAAACACACACAGAGTCTAACCTCTGTTGATTTTAGAGAAGACCCCCGGCATTCTCCTCGAAGACCCCCGGCCTTCTCCTCGAAGACCCCCTTCTCCTCGAAGGCCCTCTCCATCTCTGAGGTCCCTCCACGAGTTTGAAGCTTACAGGTCGAAGCATCTCTACCTATGAACGTGGGTAGAATTGAGTTGGTCAAGGAAGAGCTGGTCAATGCCATGATCTCTTATGACCCGGTCAATAGGCATTATCTCCATAACTGCCACCCATGATCTCTGCCATGACATCCATAATTGCCTCCTACATCTCAGAGATCACCTATAAATAAGGAAGCCATCACAAAGTATGTAAGCTAACTTTAACCACGAGATATACTCTCCTCTATCTCAATACTTCAATATCATAATCACCATGACTGATTCTCACACCGGAGGAGGCTCCCGGGGGCTTCCCCGGGCTCCGTCTAACGTAGTGTCTTCTATTTTTTATATGCATGTTATCTTGTACTCGGCATCACCACCATCACCACCATATGATTCCTTCGATCACCATCAGAGCCTGGTATGTGCCTCTTTTTGCACAAACAATTTCCATTGGACAGCGGCAGCGGAAGAAGCATTCCAAGCAATGAAGAAGTTAATAGCAGAGCTACCAACATAAACGGCTCCTATGAAGGATGAAGAGCTCATAGTCTATCTATCGGTAGCTAATGAGGCAGTTAGTGCCGTTCTGCTAGTGGAAAGAAACAAAAGGCAAATAAGCAGCACTAACTATTATAACTAACAGTACTAATAAACTAACAGTACTAACATTTTGTATTAACAGTACTAACTATAACACTAGCATATTTAACTTAGATTGGTATACTAAAGTCTTCTCCTGTCACTACAAAGCTTAAACACAGCATAGAAACTTGTTAGAAGGCCCTTATTCCCAACAATCCTCTCTTAAACTTGTGATTTACCTTTTAATCATCAAGTTTCTGAATTAAACCTTCTATGTAGAGAGAATGCTTCCAAACACTTTACTGTCTTGGTCTGTTTGCTAGTATGACAATTTTCCTTAAAAGCTCATCTGCCATCTTCTAGTATTGATCCACTTGCAGCTTTGTTACACACCTATCAAGTCAAATAAGCCCTCTCTGTCAATAAGATAATCTTCTCATACCAACCATGAAGATATCATGTCCTCTGTCTGTAGATACATGGTGAACACCACATGTATCATATAACCTCCATGTTAATGGATCATGCATATACCTATGAAGCTTCCACAGAATGTCATCAGTACCAGGTTCAAATAACCTCTTCAATTCAACCCATAATGTTCTTTCTTTGTCATTAGTAGGATCTGTTGAACTGAATATTTTTTTAACCAAACTCCATAGCTTATCCAGGTCATCTCTATCAAATTTCTTTAACATATCATCAAAGGTCTAATAAGCTTCTGTATGGTTTCCAACTCTGATAATTTTCCAATACTTTATTGTGTCTTCAGAATAAACCTCCCAGTCTATGATTAGATATTTGACTTGTAAGGCTTCAACATAAACTTCTTCCACTGGAACTACCATTATCATTTGTTGTAAATCCTCTTATGATATCTCATCTGCTTTTAGTTCTTTAGTTGGTTCTGAGCCTTCTCCAGTCTTTTGCCTTTTTAAACTTTCTTCTTGAAGATTTAGACCTGCTCTTTTTGTTCTTTCTTTTTCCATAACAGAGTCCATAGGCACAAATGAGCGTAACCTGTTTGTAAACCATTATCAAACATCTCCTTGACTTTAAATATAAAAACTCTTTCCACTTAAAGTTGTTTCCATCTTGTATCCTGCCATATTCTTCATATATGTGCACATGGTCTTTCTTTGCTGAGGCATGGTTTGAGGTTTATTTCTGATTGCCTCATATCGCTGTGCTGCTTGTAGATACTTTCTATTGTCAATGAGTTTTGCAAGTAGTCTTGCCCTTTCTTCAATGGATAGATTTCCCCTTTCTTCCTCTAACAGTTTCTGAGCCAGATCCTCATCTGCTTGAATCTAAGCTTGAACATCATCCTAATCAATATCAGCAACCGGGGGATTAGCTTCATCTTTAGTAGTCTCACTTGCAAGTAGCTCTTCTTGTTATGCATTAAACTTTGCTTCTTGTTCTGCATTAAATCTTGCTTGTTCTTCTTCATGCAACTTCTAAGCTAATTCTTCATCAAGGATCATCTGAATCTGAACTCTCTTTTTGATCTTCTTTGGTTGCTCAGACTCTTGCATAATGGCTTTACCCTTATCCTTTGTAGTCTCAGTAGTCTCACTTGATGAAGGAATAATGATGTTAACTTGTTGAACCATACCAGCAGTACTAACTGGCATTGATGCACCAGCAGTACTAACTGATTCTTCAGCAGTACTAAATATCCTACTAGCAGTACTAACTCCTTCACTGCCAGTACTAACTGCTCTTCTTCTTCTAGTATAAGTGTTGACATTTTTCTTGGCTGCATCTGCAAGAACTTTAGCTATACTAAGAAACTCATACAGATCGTCCAGACTGGTCTTCTTGACTACTAACCTTTGTAGGAGTAACCAAGGAAATTCCTGCATCTTGATCAATGTCTTCTATCATCCTCCCCTATTTGGAAGTATCCTCTAAACTCTCCTCATCATCTGAGACTACAATCTTGGCTCCCTTTCTAGTTTGGCTTGTCTTGATAGTCTGCTCTAACTTTTTCACCATTTTGATAAGTTTAGTTAAAGTAGCACCATAGGTTTGTTTTGTTTGCTTCAATTCTGTCTCCAAGCTATCTACTTTGTTTGACAATTTTGTATATAGAACCGTTAATTCAGGTAGTGTCATACTGCCCTCATCACTTCTAAGTGTGTGACCTTATTGAAGAGGTGAATAATGGGGCATAGTAGGGGACTTAAGGATGTTACCATTGCCCTGTCCTGCATCTATGCTAGAGACAGTAGTAGCAGCCCTCCATGAACAACATCCACACTTATGAATGCAGCCTCATCTGCTACATTGGTGTAAGTAGGAGAACTAGGCTGAGGAACCTCAATTTCATGTCTGGTTGGTATCCTTGAGGGTGATGAAAGTGGTGGTTGTGAGGTTATTAGAGCACCTGAGGGTGTGTGATGGGACTCAACTGGGACTGTTGATCCTTCACCCTGTTACAATTAGACCTTAAACAAGCATTGTTGGAAATAAAGTAATGTCCACCCTAGATATCCCTTGGAAGCCTTTTATTTTTTATGGTATCTTCTCATATTGCTAAATAGTTTTTGTGTGAGGGTAGGGAGAAATATAAGTTCTTTGTAAGGTAGAAAAGATGTCTTCTTATGCTTAGTTCAAAAAGATTGAATAAAATCTTGGATACATAATAAAATTTAACTTAACTATCTCAAGGTTTTCACAATGCCTTAAAAATCAATTTAGAAAAGTTAAAATTCTGGTTTGTAGCCAAGCAAATGATAGCAGTTGCTATATTGCTACTAAATTGTTCACAGGCAGTCTTCTTAGGACCTAAACAATGAAGAATGATATGGATTAAGAAATGTCCATTGAGGGGAAAAGTGACCCTTTTAGAAGGTCAACTTGTCAAAGTTGTAAACATACCCTATAAGTATAAGTTGTTCAAAGATTCCAGTATTAGGCAAAGTAGTAATACCATCAGAGTCTTCTAACTTAAGATGCCTCCTGATAGATGCCTCAGAAACAAGCTTAACTTTCCCATCTATTGTAGCAGTGATATGTACTTCTCCAGAGTCTAGGGTGTTTGCAGCAGCAGTTTGCCAAAATTGTTGGATGAGTGAAACTTAGATAGTAGGATTTTCAGTGAGAGCATACTTTATGTGACTTGTATTGAGAAAATCCACTATCTGGTGAAAACCTTCACTTCCCTCTGTTTTGTGCAAGTAAGAGGCCATTGTTGATTGTGAAAGGGTTGATTGAGGTCTGGGATAGGTGCGGTTGTGAGAGTATGTGAGTTTGGAAAAGTTAAATGAAATATTATTAAGAAGAGAGCTTAATGTTTGTGAATTGGACCGACGTAATAAGATTGAATCTTTATCCCATGAATAAGCTTATAAGGGAAAGAAAGATCAAGAAATATTCCCTATAAGCTAAGTTGTTGGCGGAAATATCTCAACGGCTATAATTAATTAAGGAAATTCTAATATACCTCAAATAGTAACTAACGTAATCATACAATAACTAAAGATTATCCTAACATTAACAATTAGTGTGCCCTACAGTAACTAAGTTTTTTTCTGACTAAGCATCTAAATAGGCCTAGCAGTACATAAGTATACCTAACAGTATTAAACTTTTGAGGATACCAGTTTTAACCTTAATTAGTTCCAAAATGATTTCCATCACCAATCTTGATTCTCACAATCTCTCTTTCTGTTTTTATTCTCACTTTATCTCTTAATTCTTTTGCTCACTAAGTCACTCTTTTTGTTTTTGTTTCACACGTCTCTCTTTTCTTTTTGCTTACAATATCAAACAGTTTTATATAAATACCATTAATTCCTTTAGTTTCATGTTGTCCTCCCCACTTCTAAGTGTGTTAACTCTTGAGAAAGGTGGATCATTAGACTGTTTAGACGCAGCCTCAAACCTAGTTTAAGATTCTACACCCCTAATATGGTAACTTGGCACCTGGGACCACTACCTGAATCAGTTCCCTAAGGAAGAGATTCATTAAGTGTTGCCATGGATTGGGTCCTATTTATGTTACCACTGTCCTGCTCTGCTTCTAAGCTAGAAGCAGTAGTGGCAGCCCTTTCCATTATGTCTTCCCACTCCTTATAGACAGTATCATTTGCAATAAGGTGAATAGGTCCACTAGACTGAGATATCTTAGTGGTCCTTTTGGATTTCCTAGGTTTGTGGGTCTTTTGAAGTTGATATGATTATAAAACAGTGATTGGCTCTTCATTAGAGAGTTGAGCAGATGTGAATGTGTGTTGGGGATTAGTGGGATGTCCTGACCCTTCATCCACTTCTACTGAATGTTACATTTCCTTTCATCCAATCTTAATTAACCTCTCCTCAAATAATGCTTTAGAGATTAAGTAATCCAATGCTAGCAATCAAAAAAGTTAACATGCTAACATTAAAACTTCGTTAAGAAGATCACAAACATTGTGTCATGTGAATCTTGATCACTTGAATCAACTTCTTCTCATAAGAATCTCTGATGAAATGATGCTCATATCAAGTGTGCTTGTTTAGATGAATATACTAATTTATTCACAATACAAATGATGCTACAATTATCAATTTAACTTGGTGTTCATGAAGTTTTGAACCACATAACAAGCTGTTGATTATGAAATCCATAACTCCCTGTCCACAGCAATTAGCAGCAGCAACATACTCTGCTTTAGTAGTAGAGTTTGCAACTATAGTATGCTTTTTACATTACCATGAAATCAACCTTTTGCCAAGAAATTGACAACCTCCTGTTGTGGATTTCCTGTCAAGGCTAGCTCCAGCATAATTATTATCAGAAAAGGCTTCTAAGTTAAATGGTGAATCTCTAGGATACTAAAGGCCCAATTTAGGTTGTCCTTTTAAGTATTTAAAGATCCTCTTCACTACATGAAGGTGTGAAGAATTTGGTGTAACTTGGAACCTTGTACAAGCACAAACAGCAAACATTATGTCAGACCTAAAAGTTGTTAAGTACATAAATGATCTAATCGTTAATCTATATAAGTGAACATCCACATCCATCAGCTACTATCATCCTTTGTTCAACTGCCTGTTAGCCTCATATTAGGAGTGCTTGTTGCCTTCACAGTAGTAAAATCAAAATTCTTCAATATATCAGCCACATATTTGTCTTGGTTAATGAAGATTCCATCCTCCTTCTATTGTACTTGCAATCCTAAGAAGAAAGTGAGCTCCCCCATAGAACTCATCTGGAATCTCTTGTGCATCATCTACTCAAATTCAACACATAAAGACTTCTTTGTAGACCCAAAGATGATATCATCAACATACACTTGTACTAATAGGATATCACCTCTATCCTTCTTGATGAACAAAGTTTTATCTATAGTGCATCTTTTGTATCCATTTTCCAATAAGTAGGTAGACAAGGTCTCATACTAGGCTCTAGGAGCTTGATGTAGACCATATAAAGCTTTTTCTACCTTATAAACCTTATCAAGGAACTGTGGATCATCAAAACCAGGAGGTTAGCACACATATACCTCCTCTTCAATTGTACCATATAAAAAGGCAATCTTCGCATCTATCTAGTACACAATAAATCCCATAAATGATGCATAGGCCAAAAATAACCTGATTGCTTCTATCCTAGCAATAAGAGCAAAAACCTCATCATAATCAATGCCTTCTTCTTGGGTGTAACCTTGTGCAACTAGTCTTGCCTTGTTTCTAACCACTATCCCTCTTTTATCTTTCTTGTTTCTATAGACCCATTTTGTTCTAATAGCATGCTTGCCTTTGTGTAAATCAACCAATCTCCAAACCTTCTGCAATCTAAACTGTAGCAACTCATCTTGGATTGCCTCTATGCAGCTTGGATCTGTCAACTGTGATACCATTCATGGGTCATTGTGAGAGAAAACAGGCAAATAAGCAGTTTTGATAATCTTTGTGATTTGTTCTCCTCTGCTTTTTGATGTAACTGACCATATCATGTTCTTTAGAAATCTTGGTCATCCTCCTTGTTTGAGTAGCTGAATTTATGTCTCCAATGATCTGATCTTTAGGATGATCCTTGTGAATTCTTATTGTGGGAATAGGACTGACATTCATGGTGGTTTCCAAGTTGTTAAGGTCAGCCTCTGCACCCACATCTTCATCATCATATGTACCACTAAAGATACCAGTATCCTCCAAATCAGGCATGAGAGGATCAGTAGGAAGATCATCAGCATTAGTAAAATTTTGCCCAGCAGTACTAACAGATGGACTAACAGTACTATCTCTGTTAGTGCTGTTAGCATAACCTTTCTTCTGTTGAACAAGCAAATTATCCAATTTAGCTCTAAAATCTTGCACATTCTGGTCATCTTCTTTATTTGAACTCCTCTCTACTCTCTCTGACCATTTTCTTTCACCCTTATTTGCTGATTCTTCATTAGTCTTTTTACCAGTATCATCAGCAACTGCATCCTTTGAGCTTTGTAGACTATCATAAAGTAATGGTAGCATAATATATTGTTAAGTAGGTACTACATCAACATTATCCTTGATACCTGCATCTGAAGTGTTTATTCCTGTAGTAAAAGGGCTCATTATTCATAGAGTTTTGTTAGTAAATCATAACAAAGAGCCAATCTGGTCCAACTCCCTACAACATTGGGTTTGTTTCAGAATGTTTATATCAGGTTCTCTCTACTTTCCTAGTTCTAGTGTTAAATACCCTAAAAGCCTTGCTATTTATAGAGTATCCAACAAAGAACCCCTCATCAGCCATTCTCATCAAATTTTACAGGGATCTAGGTATTAAGAAATAGTCACAACACCCAAAGCACATAAAAACATAAACTGAGATGTTCTAACCATGTAATAGTTCATAAGGTGTCTTGTTGTGAGGCTTGGTCACTAAAACCCTATTCTAAACATAACAAGCAGTACTAAATGCTTTAAGCCCAAAATGTAGTAGTAATAATGAATCTCCTAACATATCCTAGCTGCCCCTATTATGTCCATTCTTTCTTTCAGCATCTATTTTGTTGTGGAGTTCTGGCAACACTAAATTCCCTCTTAATCCCTTTCATCCCACAGAACTGATTCATGTCATTATTTTTAAACTCAGTTCCATTGTCACATCTGATGATTTTAACCTTATGATTTATTTGGTTTTCTATGCCAGTTATAAAAGTTTTAAGGATCCCACTAGTCTCATCCTTAGTGGCCAAAAAGAAAACCCAACTAAACCTACTAAAGTCATCAGTAATAACGATGCAATATATCTTGTGATTGATACTCCTTACAAATATTGGCCCAAATAAGTCCATGTGCAACATTTGTAAGGGTTGGCTGATAGAGCTCACAAGCTTGGTCTTACAAGAGGCTTTGTGTTGCTTTCCCTTCTAACAAGCAACACAAGTATGGTCATTTTCAAAAAGCTTTGAAGGCAAACCTCTTACAAGGTTTCCCCTCATAAGTTTGTTCATAGTTTTAAAGTTTATATGACCAAGCCTCATATGCCATAAATTAGACTCATCTATTGTAGCCTTTGCAAATAAACAAGTCAAACCTCCTAGAGGAACAACATTCTTTAGATCAAAATTGTACATGTTGTCATGTCTGGGAACTTTAAGCAAGACTTGACTTTCATCAATTAGCTTAAAGTTATGAGATAGAACAAGACATTCAGTCTCAGTGAAAAGAACACTGTTTTTCTTGTCACATATTTGTGAGACAGAGAAAAGGTTAAACTTAACTTATTTTGAGTCATTATATAATAATTTAGCCATTGAAGTTGAGAAAGTCAACACGGTCAATTGCAAAATGAAAGAAGCGAATGCCGATTTAACCACTAAGCTTGCAAGATATAAGGTGTAGAATATCTTAAAGACATAAGGTATGGATTCAATGAAGAGATTTTAGAGAGGGAAAGAGAGGTGGTTGGATGAACACTTAGAGAGAGAAAGTAAGAAAGAAAATGTAATGTTACTATATGAAAGAAATGAACAACCAACACCCTTTCCATAGCATGGAAAGGGTTTATATATGCTTATCTAGGCTAGTTAGGGTTTGGCTTTCATGGGCTTTCCATAGGCCTTGGACTAACTAGCCTACTAAGTTTCCAAATATTACTTTACGAGCTATCTAATGATATAAATGGAAGTGACTGACACTTTCGTATTCCTAACAATCACCCCCAAAGGGAGGTTTTTGGAACATATTCTTAATATTATTGTACTTTTAGGTTAAGAATATGATTTTATGTGTTAAAAGTGGTTTTAGTGTTATTGTAACAATCGGTGGAATGGATAAGTGTAACACCCCCAAAATCACAACAACGCAGCGGAATACCACTTGGGGTGCTACTTCATAGTTCATACACACAAGTTACAGAAAACGACCTCAAAAGAGACGTTTAATAAAATGTCACATTCGATTTAATAAAATATCAGAGTTACACAGGTCCCAATAATTTCCTTTTAACAATAGTTACAAGCGTTCAATCATGAATCAATTTTATATTTAAAGATAAATGGTTATCGAATGGGAAGAAAACCAAATCTTTAAAGTTTTGATATCCGCGCAACTTGAATGCTCCCAATGCTCAGCTAGCAATATAATAACCTGAGAAAATACATGCAAAAATGTCAACAATAATGTTGGTGAATAATAGGTTTAAGTAAAAGCAATATTGAAATAGTTCAAGTAATATTTCAGTAAGAAAAGTAGCGTTACAACATTTCAAAGTATTATTTCCGAAATCCTAGTAGTGATTCAATAAATCAAGTAATGTTCAATAGTAGACCACAAGATTTAAGTAATAGTAGACTACGAAATGAATTCAGTAGTCCAAAACATATATTATTGCACTAAGCTCATGACACCGAACCTTAACATGTAATGAAATGTAATCAAACCAGTACTCGAGGTTTGTGCCCCAAAAGAAATACAGATGCTGCCAAACATCCTACGAAATACATCAAATGTTAAATACGTCAATGGTTATCTAGAAACCACAGCCCAGACGGGGATTGTCAATCCCAATAGATCTATCCACAACACTCGCGTTGACCCAGCTAGTATTAGCATACAATCGAAAAACACTTGTGTCTAATGTAAAACAAGTAACATGTTCAAAACTCTCAGTTTTCATATATAGGAATTTAGTGATCTCAAATCATGTAGTAAGCAAATCAAACTTTAATAAGTTCATAAGAAAACAACCATGTATCACGCATGTTTTAGAAGTCATACAGTAAGCAAGTAAAAAATTTAGTAAAAGTAATCACGTAACGCTTATGTGGTAGAAATCAATGAGTTTACTTGGTAAAACAAGCATGTATTCTCACCCCGAAAACAATTTATGAAAACCATTAAAAGAGAAAAGGTGGGGCTATGAACTCACCAAGAAGCAATGAAGGAGTAAGTACTGAAGTTAGATCAAGAATGGCGTGAAACCACGGTCGCCTAAGTATCACCTAGAAAGAATGGTGACTTAGTATAAAGAAACAAAACGCACACGACGAAAACAACCAAAAGACGCAAATGAA
>BQNB010116732.1:3849-21307 GCA_026074375.1 Tanacetum coccineum
TCTTTCTATATGTGACTAGTTGTTCTTCTACAGTTGCTAAACCTCTTTTCAAATTAGATGCTGTAACTTCAGTTTGATTAAGCTTAACAATTAAATCATCACACTGTTTCTTAAGAGTTTCATAGTTTTTCAGATAAGTTTTAGTGCAAGTTTTATCATTGTATATCTCAGAGTTTGAAAATGTCATTAGAGCCATGTTTGTCTGAACTTGTTCTTCTGGCATATCACTCCAGTCAAAACCTACATCATCTATATCCAACATTGCATTTGAAGATGTGTCTTCATTGTTTCCTTGCTTCCTAGTGTTGTCTTGATATCTGAACTGACCCTCTTTGTTCCTTGGTGCTCTACATTCCCTGGAAAAGTGTCCCAACTTGTGACAGTTGAAACATTCTACTTTGGATTTATCATACCCAGCAGTATCATTAGCATTAATGAAAATTTTCTTTCCTGTTCTCTGAAAGTACCTTTTTGCCCTCATACTTAGCAGAGAGAGCTGCCACTTCAAATCTATTGCTTCCAGATCATCTTTATGAATTTGCTCTAAGTCCTGCTATAGGAGATTAGAACCATTGGGATTCTCAACCATGAAAGCATACACAATATTATCACTAAAGTTAGCAGTACTAACTTGAGGACAAGCAGTGTTAATATTAGGGCTAACAGTACTAACTTCATATGCAGGATTAGCAGTATTAACATCATTAGTACTGCTAGTGCTTGGAGCAGTCATAAAGGCTAAGTTTTGAGCACCACTACTTGCACCAACAGATTTCTTTACATCTTGTTCAACAATTTTGAAGTTGTTGTACAAATCATCAATGCTCATTGTTTCAATATCAGCCTTATTCATCCAGACTACAACATGAGTATTCCACTCAGGAGGCAAGCTTCTCAGAAATTTTGAATTTAAGTCTTCTTGAGTGATGACCACACCCAAAATTGCAAGCCTACTAACAATCTTCTGGAGCCTGTTAAAGATAGAGTCAAGAGACTCTGTGCTTGATGCACTAAAATTTTCATATTGTTGCTTCAACAGTGTCTTCTGTGTTTTCTTAGTGGCTTCATTACCTCCAAATCGTGTTTCGATAGCAGCAAACATTGTTTTAGCATCACTGTATTGACTGAAAGTAAGTTGATGTTCATTGGGAAGAGCCATGAGTAGCAAGCTTCTAGCCTTCACATCATTCTTCTTGTTGGTCTTTTCTTCAGCAGTTACAGGTACTGACATCTTTGTAACAGAAGTACCATTCTCTTGGGCTGTTTGTGGTACAGATACCCATGAGTTACCATTCTCTATGACCTCCCATAGAGCATAGTCTTGTACCTGGAAGTATTGCTTGATTCTTATCACCCACATCTCATACTCACCTAGTTTGAGTATGGGTAGCTTAGCAGTAGTATTACTATGTGCAGATTCAAATTCCATGACTTCTAGATCAAAGTTTCTTAAAGCAAAGGCTTTGATACCACTTGTTGATCCTAATCCTTGATCAATTCCTTAGCTTGTCTAAGGTTAAATTACCTTGGATAAATCCAAAATAACTTGTTGTAGAAACTTTGTATGTATACTAAAGTGTATGCGGAATCTACACCTTAATATCTAGAAGTATAATGAATAGAATAGTAAACTGTGATGCAGTAGAATGAACAATGAATATAACCAAATGCTTCAATATTATTAGATCAATAATACGAGTACTTTTCACTAGTACCAGGGTTTACAACCTTGAAGCTTTTTAATCGACTTCATAACTATGAAAACTTGTATCTCAACTAATGCCCTAGAGCCTCCTTTTAAAGACTAAGGAGTCCTAGTCGGCTTACAACATATACTAAAGATAAACATAAACTTATAGAATATTCTGAATCAATCCTAATCTATAATTATCTTCATCTACAAAGTAATCCTTATCGATTGGCAATCCTTACTCTACTTTACTACCGTCTTTCATCGCTTTCCTGACAGCTAGTAAGTCTTCTAGCAGTTGTACATTCTATCAGCCATACATTTTGTAGCCAGCAGTAGAGCTGATAAACATAGAGCGTGTAGTAACATAAGTACTAGCAGTACTAATATATACTAACAGTAGTAACTGTGTACTAGCAGTCTTAACTTTACCACTAGCAGCACTAACTACTTAGCATATATTTCAGTCTTCAACTCTAAACAGTCTTAACTTCAATAGGTAGCAGTAACTTAATACTAACAGTACTAACTTATACTAACAGTAGTAACTAGCAGTAGTAACTTTATACTACCAGTACAAACTACTTAGCATAATTTTCATTAGTATCACCAACAGTACTAAGTTATGCTTGACATCACTAATATATACCTGAGCAATAGTAACTCTAAGAATCATCTTGAAGTCTTTAAGTCGCAACACCCCTCAATTACATGGCCGGACCCTTTAATTTTAAGGGGACCGACCGTTTGATTTAAGGGGGCCGCCACTTGGATTGTCCAGAAAGTCTAGGTTTTTATTTTGTTTCAGGAAATGGTGAAAAGGTGGACTGTTTTGTGGCCATTTTGCCGCAAGTCCTAGTTTTTATGGCAACTAAGACTACAATCATTTAGCAAGCAAGAAAATAGGCAATCAAAGTCCTAATTTTGTTTTAAACACGATCAAGTCTAAGGGCATTTAGCAAGTAATAACATGTAGACACGCATGCACGAAGGTAAAATAAAGCCTTCAAGAGAAGTCGTATTATACAAATAGTTTTAATACTCCTAATAGTTGTAATGCTCTTAAGATTTCTCAAACAAATACTATATGTTGTAAACACATTTAAGTGAGACTTGTGTTTGCATTTATAACCCTAGTGTGTGCCTATATGTAACAAATGTGGAGTAACGATTATTTCGACTCTAAAAAAAGAAAACCTAAGAAATAATCCAAGTGATCCTTGATTTAATGTTGCTCAATCAAGATTATCAAAATTTATATTAGATTATATATTTTGGCAACAAATGCGAGATCATTATGTATGATTTGAAAAATGTTTTTAGCATATATCAACAATGTATGAAAATAAATTTTTCATGTACTCCTAGTCGTGAAAAGGATTTTGTTAAAATGTATTGGGACTTTCATATACATATGTTAAGTAGAAAATCTTAAGCCTTGACTAAATCAAGGTTACGTAATTTTGTATGTAAATTATCCTTTTGAAAAGTTCCCAATTTGTAATTTTGTGTAAAATAGAATCCTATGTTGGGAATTATATTTTGAGTTGATAAGATAAAACACGAATGAAACAAGATGGAAACATAAAGGACCAAAGTTGTAGTCAAAGAATACTACAAAAGATAAGAATTGAAGATTTGGTCAAAGATAATGATTGAATAACTAATTGGTCAAAGATAATTAATTTTATCATTATGAATAACTAATTGGTCAAAGATAATTAATTTTATCATTATTATCATTATTAGTTTCCATGTAAACCTTGACTCCTTATACTATAAAAGGAGGTCTAAGGTATGTAGTTTAATAATCCATCATAGTTAGATCTCTCCCAATGAGAGTCTAATAGTTAGTAGTTAGTTTATTAGATGTTATAGTCCGTCTATATGTAAATTAAAGTAGCCCCACCCCTCAAGGATCATAGATCCATGTTACAGTTAAGTAACGAATTAATAAAATTGAGGCAGGAACGTTCGGATTAAAACCTGTTTAACAACATTACTGACTTTACGATTTCTGCTGTGCTTATTAATGATGTTTGTAAAACATATCCTGATGGCTAAACGATTCTCAACATGTGGTATCATAGCCTGGTGGCTCTCGATTCTAGGATTACAAGGTTTTTGAAGAAACCCATAAACCCTAATTTTCAATAAAGCCGATTTAGGGTAAACGTTTTATGGGATTAGGAGTTAAATTGCTATAACAATCTTTATGTCGTCACCTTCATCCTACCTTTTTTGGTATGCAATACGATCTACAAGTATTGTTATTATTCAAGGGTTTCTTGGTATAATTGATTTATGATGATGGTTTTAGATCTCGGATGGAACTGTTATTCACAACAGTTTATTCTTATTGATTTATGGCTCATTTTGGATTTATTAAAGAGGTGATTACGAAGAAAATTGAATATTGCTTATTTGATGTTGTAGTCGAGTTTCACAGATGCGTGTTCTTATCATACCTTTTAGCAGGAGGTAACTTGTTTGTTTTGTATGGTGACGAAGACTTGCAAAATCTAGGAATGTGTGATTTTTCTTAAGGTGCTCAATGCTCACATTCGCTATCACTTGAAGGAGTTACGTTATTGTGCTCAGTGTCTCATTATAGAGAATGAGGATTTTGTCAAGAATATCGAGGTCTGCTTAACATTAGGGAGTAAGAGTATCAACATCCTCCCCCCCCCCTTTTGTCGTGGATGTACAAGAATAACACATAAGTTTAGCAATTCTACTTTTTCTTCATACACATTCGTATATACTCTAATTTTCTTCGATCATTGGATCCACTACATAGAGTCTACAGAGTTCGAGATTCAAGAGATGGTTAGCATACTTTCAGGGGAAGCTTAATGATTAAATGTTATAACCATTCCTGCAGTTGCATATCGACTGAAGACACCCTACTTGAATAGAAACAGAAAAGGGGAAAGAGGTTTTGTTTCATTCTATATTAACTTCAGGGAATTCATGCTATTTGGATTGTCATATCAACTAGGGGAAGACGTTGGGAATTTATTTTGAGTTGATAAAGACAAAATAACGAATGAAACAAGATGGAAACATAAAGGACCAAAGTTGTAGTCAAAGAATACTACAAAAGATAAGAATTGAAGATTTGGTCAAAGATAATGATTGAATAACTAATTGGTCAAAGATAATTAATTTTATCATTATGAATAACTAATTGGTCAAAGATAATTAATTTTATCATTATTAGTTTCCATGTAAACCTTGACTCCTTATACTATAAAAGGAGGTCTAAGGTATGTAGTTTAATAATCCATCATAAGTTAATCTCTCTCCAGAGAGTCCGTAAATAGTTAGTTTATGTAATAGTTATTAGTTAGTTTATAGACGTGTTATAGTCGTCTATATGTATTAGTAGCCTCAAGGATCATAGGATCCATGTTACAGTTAGGTAACGTATTAATAAAATTGAGGCATGAACGTTCGGTTAAAACCTTGTTTAACAACATTACTGTTCTTTATGATTTCCGCTGTGCTTATTAATGTTGTTTGTAAAACATATCCTAGATGGGCTAAACGATTCTCAACATCCTAGACTCTAAAAAAATATACTTTTTTTACCTACTGTCAGATGGCCGGTCCCCTTAATTGTATGGCATGTCCCTTTAATTTTAAGGGGACCACCCATTAAGAATTAAGGGGGCCGCCCATCTGACGAATATTTTTTCCTAATTTTTCGATTTTGGCATTTTAATTTTGTTTGTAGATCATTATTCTTGTTTACTCTTAAGTACCTCATCAATCATTTATAGTAATGAGACATTTAATGAGAGTTTAATCAATTTGTTCCATCATTCCTAGACCTAGACGTAAGTAATTAAAAGGCTCACGTTTGAGGGGTTTAGTTAGGATATCGGCAATGTTATCTTCCGATGAAACCTTTTCTATGGAAATATTTCCTTTTTGAACATTGTCACGAAGGAAATGGTGACGAATCTCAATGTGTTTTGTACGAGAGTGTTGTACGGGATTCTTACTTAAGTCTATAGCCCCTTTGTTATCACACATTATAGGGATGTCATCTAACCTAATGCCATAATCTACGAGAGCTTGTTTCATCCATAGTGCTTGTTGACATGCCTTTCTGGCGCTTACATATTCGGCTTCGGTAGTGGAAATGGCAAGAGCGGTTTGCTTCTTCGAAAACCAAGATGTTAAACAACATCCCATAAACGTGCAAATACCACTAGTGCTTTTTCGGTCCACATAATCTCTCGCATGATCAGAGTCCGCATATACTATAGTTTCTATGACGGACCCCTTAGGATACCATAATCCTAAGTGCGTAGTGCCTTTAACATATCGAAAGATACGTTTAACCGCTTCAAGGTGAGAGATTTTAGGATCCTCTTAGAAGCGTGCATAAAGGCAAACACTAAGTATAGTAAACTACCTATCATACCTCTATACTTGATATTATCTACGGACTCACCTTCTTCGTATTTCATGAGTTTTGTTTCTATAGACATAGAAGTTTTCATTGGCTTAGAGTCTTCTAATCTGATTTTTTTAAGCATTTCTTTTATGTGTTTTGATTTGTTAAAAAATATACCATCCTCTAATTGTTTTATTTGTAGTCCTAAGAAAAAATTTAGTTCCCCCATCATACTCATTTCAAACTCATCATGCATGATTTTGGCAAAGTCATCACACATCTCTTGACAAGTTGATCCGAATATAATGTCATCGACATATATTTGGACAATGATGAGATTGGGGTCTTTCTTTTTAGTAAAGAGTGTGTTATCTACCATTTCCATGGTGTAGTCATGTTTAATAAGAAAGGCTTTCAATCTATCATACCAAGCTTTAGGAGTTTGTTTGAGTCCGTAAAGCGCTTTCTTGAGTCTATAAACATGATTTAGTTGTGCGAATATTCATGAATCCCAGGTGTGCTACGTAAACCTCCTCAATGATAAAACCGGTAAGGAATGCACTCTTTACATCCATTTGAAATCATTTAAAGTCTAATGCGCATGCATAGGCTAATAATATTCTTATGTATTCTAGTCTAGCTACGGGTGCATAAGTTTCATCATAATCAATTCCTTCTTGTTGATTATAACCTTGGGCGATTAACCTAGCTTTATTTCTAGTTACAATGCCATTTTCGTCGAGCTTATTTCTATACACCCATTTGGTTCCAATAATGGTCATATTCATAGGATTAGGGACTAATTCCCAAACATCATTTGATATGAATTGGTTTAGTTCTTCTTGCATGGCTATTAACCAACTTTTATCTTTTAAAGCTTCATTTATATTTTGGTTCTATTGTTGAAAGAGAAACAAAAGAAATTACTTTTTGTCTTAGACTTGTTGATCTAAGAGTTCTTTGATTTAGATTACCAGTAATAGTATCTAGGGGATGACTTTTAGATTCTTTAATGTTTATGATTTCATTATTTTCTAGAGATTTATCTTCGAGATCATTGCCTAAGGATTTTGTTTTATTAACCTCAATAGCTTCTTCTTCGACTAAATCATCATCCTCCAATGGTGATGTTTTAGGCGGGGGAGGAGTTTCATCGAATGTCACATTTAAGGATTCTTCGACTTTCATTGTTTGTTTGTTAAGAATTATGTAAGCTTTACTATTTTGCGAATATCCTAGAAAAACACCTTCGTACGACTTTGGGTCGAACTTGGTGAGGTAATCTTTTGTATTAAGTATGAAGCATTTGCTTCCAAATACTTTGAAATAGTTAAGGTTTGGTTTTCTACCTCTTAATAATTCGTATGGGGTTTTTCCTAAAATACGTCTAATGGAAATTCTATTAATTATATACGTTGACGTATCGACCGCATTACACCAAAATTTTTGTGGAATAGATTGTTCATTTAACATGGTTCTACTCATTTCTTGTAGAGTGCGATTTTTTCTTTCTACTACCCCATTTGATTGTGGAGTACGAGGAGCGGAGAAATTGTGAGAAATCCCATTTAAGTCACAATAGTTTCCGAATTGTACTTCATTATCAAATTCCCGACCATGATCCGTTCTAATTGACACTATAGAACATCCTAATTTATTTTGAATCATTTTACTAAATATTTCGAATTCTTCGAATGCTTCGGTTTTATTTCCTAAAAATCTAGTCCATGTATATCGAGAATAGTCATCTACAATTACTAAGGTGTAACGATTTCCTCCATAACTTCGTACGGCGGATGGGCCAAATAAGTCCATGTGTAATAATTCTAAGCATCTAGTTGTTGACACTATATTTTTGGCTTTGTGACTCGCGTGAGTTTGCTTTCCAATTTTGCAAGCGTCACAAAAATGTCGATCAAATTTAAGCTTAGGTAGATTTCTAACTAATTCCTTAGAAGCCAATGATTGAATTAATTGCATATTTGCGTGACCTAATCTCCTATGCCATAAAGTGGAGTTTTCGTCTAAAGTTGCAAGACATATTTTATCTTCCGGTTTATTTCCTAATTTCATTACATATAGCCCTCTTTTTCTAATTCCTCTACCTATGACCTTTTCGTCTTTAATTATTTCGCTATCGTGTTCGGTAAATACTACTTTACATTTATTATCACATATTTGACCAACACTAAGCAAGTTAAATTTTAAATTATCTACGTGCTCAACATTTTCAATAATTAGGGATCATAAGAAATCGGACTTTGCCTATCTTGGTATGTGGAAAATAGCCTCCGGTTCCCCGTCATGTGTTTTGAGAATCAGCTATCTTTAATCCATTCGTCGGGCTCCAATTAATTCCTAAGCATATCTCGTTAGACGCTTGAGCTACAAGACAAGTTTCGTTTTTATTCTTTTCTTCCTCATCTTCGCCGCTATCACTCCATGCTCCTCCAATGAAAGCTCTTTGGTTATTGTTTCTTGACGACTTTGGACATTCTCCGATGAGATGATTTGAATCTCCACATCTAAAACATTTTCTTTCACTTTTACCATTTTTGTCGTCTCTAGTTCTTTGCAATGACTTTCTTTCATCTCGTGGTTGTCTTACAAATCTTCCTCGTCTTTTGAAGAATTTCTTGAATTCTCTTACGGCCATAGCATATTCTTCGTCTTCACTATCAGAAGTCGAGCTATCTTCATCACTAGATTCCTTTTTTGCCTTCAACGCAAGAGATCTACTTTGTTCTCTTTTGTCTTTGACCATTTCAGAATCTTTCTTAATTATTACTTCATAAACTTTCAAGTTTCCAATAAGTTCATCAAGTGATAGAGATGTTAAATCTTTTGATTCTTCAATAGCCGTAACCTTTGCGCGCCATTTAGGATGAAGTGCCCTAAGAAATTTCCTAACATAATTCTTGCTAGAAAAACCTTCATCAAGTGCTTTTAGACTAGTAATAATAGTGTTAAATCTAGCAAAAGCATTATCTATCGATTCCTCTTCCGGAATCGTAAATTGTTCATATTGTTGAACAAGAAGATCTATTTTATTATCTTTGACTTGACTATTACCTTGGTGAGTGATTAATAAAGTATCCCAAATTTCTTTTGCGGTTTTACACATAAAAATTCTCTCATATTCTTTACGTGGTAAAGCATTATAAATCACCATTTTAGCTTCATTATTTTTTGCAAGTTTCTTTTTAAGATCATCGTTTTGTTTATCAAAAGGTACAATTTCATCCTTTTTAGTTTCGGGATTATTTTGAATAGGAGGAAAATCACCATAGGTAATAACATGCCAAAGATCTAGATCTTTTGATTTCACATAAGTTTCGAATCTATTTTTCCAATAAATAAATCCATCACTTTCAAATAGTGGTGGTCTTTGCATAGATTTCCCTCTAAATATTTTTTTGATTCCACAGATCGATTCAAGTATTAAAATACAGTTTATTTTAAAAATCTTGTTTGATGTGGCTCCTGATACCAATTGTGGAAAACTAGAAGGGGGGTTGAATAGTTTACCGCTTTTTAATTATATGTTTAGCTTGATTATAAAAACTTAGATTCGACTTTATGTGAATTCACAATGTGCACAATATGAACAATTTAACTAATCAAATAAGTAATGACAAGATATAAAATAAGTATGCATGATAAGAGATAAGAGATGAAAAGATCAAACCACAACACGAGGATTTATAGTGGTTCAGTAATGAAGCACCTCTTCGCCCTACTCCACTCCCCGAGCACTAAACTTGAGAGTTTTCTTTACTATGTCAACAAGCTCTCTTTAGGCGGAGAAAACCGTACACAACTTAGCTTACACCAATTTCCGACACTAAGCGTAATGTCGAGTTCTAATCCTAGGTAGAATTAATCTATCACAACTAACAACACTACTTCACGACAATTCACTACTTCACTTCACCACACTACTTTTTCTTCACTTCACAACTTCACTTTGGGGAGGGGGGGGGTTGAATAGTTTACATGTTTGTTTTACGTTTTAAAAGTTTACTTTAAGAAATGTTTAGATCCGAGTTATAGGTTCAACCAATTCACAATATGAACAAGCAATAACTGTCTAAACTAAAACTAGATAACAACAATAATAATTTAAAGAGATAAGGAAAGAAACGACCAAACCAAGACACCAAGATTTTATAGTGGTTCGGTAACGAAGCATCTCTTCGCCCTACTCCACTCCCCGAGTATCCGACTCGAGATTTCACTATGTCAACAAGCTCCCTTTAGGCGGATAAAACCATTTACACGTCGCTTACGTTATTTTCTGACACTAAGCTAAATGTCGAGTCCTAATCTTAGCTATAACCAATCTACCACTTCACAAGATATACACACTCACAAGATCTACACAATCGAATCTACACAATATCTGAATCATACAAATACACAAGATAAATACAATAGAGGTTTGTTACTTAGAAGAAAAGAGGAGAGATCACTAATTAGCACTTCGTTTCTTGACGAATACGAGTGTTCTTCTCTTACACTTAAATGAGAGGGAAGAGATGAGAAAAAGAGATTAGATCACTTGAAACAAGATCTAAGTATGTTAGTGATTAAGAGTTTTAGTGAGAGAAATAAGTTTTAGAGAGAGAAAGAAGAGACTGAAAAATTTCGTGCCAAGAGGAATAATTTTCAGCAAGGAGTGGACCAGTATTTATAGACAGGAAAAGTTAACGGTAACAGGTGGCGGTCCCGGCGGTCCCATATATATAAGGGGGCCGTCAGGCCTATAAAGGGGCCGCCACCTAGACTCCGCTCCCTTTTTTGTCTTTTTGTGGGGAATGTTATATCTGGTGTAGAAGCTTCCGTTTTGAGAGAAAAATTTGAATTTCAAATTTTAAGTTTTTAATAAAACTTTTCTTTTAATTAGAAAATATTTTGTATAATTAATTTTGTGAAAATCTTTTGTAAAAATGTAATGGATAAGAGTTTGGATTTATTCAAAGGACTATAAGTCGTTTAAGGCTCATTGAGATCCTGTTGATAAGGACCTACATCTTATAAATGGAATTTTACGATTAATAATTTGTAAACGTTTAATTTTATCGTAAACGTTTTTACATTTTTTTATTATCAAAACGTTGAGAGGTTGAAAAATATAAATAATGTTTTTATACATTATTTGTATTAACATAGCTAACATACATCTTTAACATCCTTATGTTATCAATCTCTTGTATTTTGGTTTTGATGTTTGTGCCAGTTAGTGTGTTCTCACTATAAGATTAATTATTACAGTTTGAGGCAGCTGCTACATAAAAAGCAACTTTGGTTCACCTTAATTTAAAGAGATCTGAAAATGGAGAGCTCGGTCCTTCCTGAGTTTTTGTTGAGAAGGTTTTGAAGGAAAGCCTAACGAAGCTTCAGAAAGAGAGCGTGGGAAATGACACCTTTACAAGATAGGAACTTGGAGCATGCTGGATACAACATTTACAAGTCCAAAAGAAAATTAAAAAAGAGAAGAAAGTTTCCACTGAAAAGGGGAAGAATGAGTTGAAGGCTGAGGGGCTTGGAACGCCTCTTCGATCACTCAAGAACAAGAAAAAGGATTTAGAGGGGAATAATACGGGGTCAAAAGCCGTTGATGCTGTCAATGGGGAAGTGGAGAATTTTGTGTTAGACTTAGCAGAATCTTAGCTCGAGGCCAGTGCAACTGAAAATGAAAGTGCTTTAAAAAAATTAGTATCTGATGTTGCTGATTTTACTCGGCTTAAAGAGTCAGAAACTGGACTCCAACACAATGTGGTAATAGAATAATTCAAGTGTTAAATTCTTGTATGTTATTCTATAATAACCTGTTGTTTGTTTTATGTAGTATTAAGTGGAGATGATTGACTAGTCACAAAAATACGACAATGAAGTTGCTCTTATAGCTCATCGTAGTAGGCTTCATCCTGGAACTCGGTAATTAGCTAGGGGCTTAGACTCATGTTACAGCACAGGTAGATTGATGTATTTAAAAATTATGTATTATGTTTACTTCTTCTAACGGCTGCTCAGAAGGCTCTTTTTTTTGTTATCTTATCCATTTACAATGTGGTGGCTACTAGGCTTAATGAAATTTTATGATGAGCAACTAAATTTTATTCCATAACATTCCTAAAGTCGATAATCTAAGAAAATGCATGTGTGTTATAATAACCCGAAAGCTGTAACAAATACAGAATCAAAAGAAATAAATAGTTTATGATTAAGTTTTATCTTTTACACGCTATTTAGTATCAGTTAGCTTCAATGCACACTATTAGTTTTAAACCACTTCAGAGTTAAGCAGTAAATGGCTAATGCTTAATTCGTTGTTTCTCTGTATATATAATACGCATATAAGTTTAAGTGAAAATGAAGTTGAATAGTGTTTACATCATTATGCAACTTTTGCAGTGATTGAGTTACTGCGAGAGACTAATTATATTTACTTGACTTGGTTATAGTTTGACTTGATTTGATTATAGCTTGTGTATGTGTATGTTAGGTTCTAAAGATGTACAATAATAGAATAGAAACTTGACTTGATTATATCTTGTTTACGTATATGCTACGTTCTAAATAGGCATCAGATGATATTTAAACTTTTTGGCAGGTACATGTGAAAGAAACCAACATAAAAGATATCACTACAACTACCACAAATAAGCCATAACGCCCTTAGGTAATTTTTTTTTCTATGAAATTTTTTTACAATTTTATAACAATCCGAGTTGCATAAGTGTTGGTTAAAGCCCTATTAGATTCAGCTAAGGACACTTGCATGCCTAAGAGACTGTGTGGACAGTATGTCATATTATGGAACATGCGGGCTTGGTTACGGCTAACATTCATAATACTGGTATTCTAAGGATGGATAAAGTAGATTAACCTCTATAATAAAATGGAAGTTAGCGGTAGATATATGTTACCAATACTTTTGTGCAGAACATAAACAAATACTACTTTTTAATTAACTGTTAAGTTTGTTACTAATGATCAATACCATGTATTAATTAGCACCAGGATTATATACTTTCACGTGGATTATGTATGCAAAAAAATACAATAGGGTGCAACTAAGTTGCTATTTGCTGTAAATAACCCTTGGTAATCTACATTAGAATGCTTAAGATCAACCTTCCCTGTGCACACAGTTTATAGTGGAAAACCAAATTATATGGCATCATTCTGTAGAGATATTGTTTATCGACTCTACTGATTTTGATTGTAGATTATACCAGATCACAGAGCGAGATCAAAAAGCTCTCAAACACCCCGTTACACCAGCCATCCAAACACCCCCTGTCAGCAAGTATGATTTCTCTATTTTCAAAATATTTGAAAATGTTACTTATGAATTTAATGCTCTAATATTTTTTAATGTATAACTAAGAAGTTTACACTTTCTTATTCATCGATAAATACTTCATAGTTTATTTTTGGTTTTATTTTATTCAACATTTCAGTTTGTTTCTTTGACTTTGTGACTTTGGCCATTGTATTGGTTTTAAACATGTTATCATTATTCACAAAGGCTCATGTAATGACTATCATTGATAATTTAACATGAGTATGTATATGCTTTTATTATATTGCTTGATCCATACTAATTCTAATGTTATAATTGATGGCACATAATGGTGGTTGAATGACTCCTAATAAAATACTAACATTTATTCCTTTGACCTATAAATAATGTAACTTGGTGTTTTATTATATGTTTATTTGTTTATGCATACTTGATTTAATATGAAATACATGTTCTTATGTGTTTGCATATTGTCAGAGTCAGGAAGTGAAAAAGATTAGACCGAGATGGTGAGAGTGAAAGAGGTAGTAGTACTAATATGACTTTGCAGTTAGGAATAGTTTTCGGGTTTTGGTATTTTCAAAAAATTGTGTTTATTATTTATAGTATAAAGGTTTTGATTATATTCCCATATCCATAGTTAATTATGCACTAAGGTGTTCATTTACGAACCTTATTAATTTTTTCCCCTGAAGGTGTTATACATTCGTGTTATTTTTCACATTGCATATCATGTACTCCTTTTTATATACTTTGTAATGACGGATACTCTATGAAGTTTTATTTTCTCATACCAATTACAATTAATTTGTTTTTGTTCTTTATTCACTCTATAAATATTTTACGATTTTTGTAATTGATTAACCGTTACTTTATTTATTCCTTTGATACTCACAAGGCAAGCCCGCCCATCTGGTGGGCTTTGCAACTACTATAATAATATAAGTGTATATTTATTATATATATATTAATACTCGATTAGTGTATATAATAATATAAGTGTATATTTATTATGTATATTAATAATCCAACGATAGAATACTAACGGTTGTTAATTAGTTCGTTTATGAATAATTAACTATAAGGCTTTTTAATTATTGTGTAATCAAATGTAATTTTATATATATATATATATATATATATATATATATATATATATATATATATATGAAAGGTCAAAACGTCAACACTAATGGTATGTTTGGTGTTGGTTCGACCGGCCTAGGCTAAAAGAGAAGAGAAAACCATATTATCCCACATCGGTGGGATAAGTAAACTTGAGGGCTCTATATCTTGTATAAAGAGAGGATCCCCTAGCTTATTATGATCATCCCTTCTCTTCCTTCTCCCTTGTAGTCGACATAAAAACACCCCCTTGGGAAAAGGTGTTTGAGTTTGTTGGGATTTATTGATTTAATGATACAAAAGAATTTGCTTAAAAAGGATAAAGAATGAAACAAATGGATCAAAGTTGACAAAATAGAATTCTACAAATGATGGAGGATTCTAGAAGACTTCCTTAAAAGATAAAGATCAAAGATTGGGAAAAGATTTAGTTTCCTAATACAATTAGACTTCCTTGTAAGTCTAGATGGACTCTATATAAATAGATCTCTAGACATAGTTTATGTGTGTATTATAGACGTCTAATGTGTGTTTAAGGTGTTTCAATCATGTAGTCAAGAAACACCAGGCAATCTCACCACTAGAGATCATCTTAGCCCTAAGGTCAAGGTGTTCTTGATCCCTGTTACAGTTAGGTAACCGTTCTATTCTGATCAAATAGAATTAGGGCTTGTATGAATATAAACCTTGTTAAATAAATTGTTCTTTGTTTAAATTCCGCTACGCAACAACAATACTTTGTTATTATAGATCCTAGATGAGTTATAAACGATCTTCACCAATTGGTTATAGATCCTGGTGGCTCTTGATCTAGGATCCTCAAGGTTTTACAAATTGAACTTAAGAAAGAAAATAGTTTTTCAAGATTCTGATTTTTAGTCATAAGTTCTTTATCAAAGTTCAATTAAATTGTTAGGGTTTTGAATGAATCCAGCTTTTTCTTCCAAGTTAAGACGTACAAGTTTCCAACAAGAAGGTGTTTGGTTGTTGTGGTTACTTATTTGAATTGATAAAACCTCAACTAGGGTTTCAGATTTTTGGATTTCGGTAAACAGAAGGATTTCGGTGATATTAGGGTTTACAACAAACCCTAATTTGGTAAAGCGGAAAAGTTAAAGTTGGCAATCGTTTGACACGTCAGATCTGTTAGGTACGTGATCTCAAGAAAGTTTACAGCCATAAGAACATATATTACAAAATCTTCATATACATTTAAACCTTGTAAGCGCATATGTTTTCTAAACCCTAAAGTCGAATTCCTTACTCGTTCTGATTCCTTACTCGTTCTGATTCTTGTTGGGAGACGTATCATATAAAGGATTTGTTATTCGTTTACATGGGGTTTAAAAGTATGTTGCTTGGTATGCGGTTTGAAGGACTCTGATTGTTAGAGTTTCAAGACAAGTTTCTTGAATAAGCAGGTTGTTATGGATAAAACAATAACTAGGATTGAGGAGTCGCGCTTTGTGTTGATAATGAATCCTAGTAGGGTTATAAAAATTGATGGCAAGGAAATTGTGTGGTCGTTCATGAAGTTAATACTACTAAGGTTTAAACTGTTTGTTTGTGTAACAACTCATATTTTCACACCTTTTTACTTTAATGAACATCCAATTTTTTATTTTAAACTTTTACGCGTTCACCTTAATTTCCAACGATAAATTAAATCGCGTAAGCTAAAAATTATCATTCAATATAAACGGGCATCAAACGATTAAATGTTTACATCAAGCAAGTGTTAAGTAATTATTTTGAGGATAATTATTAACTTTGTTTATTTTATTTTTATTGGTTGTGTAAAGTGATTACGTTTCGTGATAAAATACGTTTAGGCATACCCGGAACCACCAAAACTTTTCTACGCTTTAACAAATACCCATTTTTATACCCAATGCTCAAAGTTTTATAAAACTTCACCCATGTTAACATTCTTGGTCAAATTGTACATGAAATAAACTAACTAGAACATGCCATTTACAAGTATTACATCTACACTTAATATTTATACCTTTAAACTTCAATATGATGCTAGATATTTTACAAAAGATCAAAACCAACTTGTACCCCCCTCCCCTATTTTCGGTTGAAATATAATCCCAAGGGGACATATAGCTCAAAAAATACCAACTTGATCTTGGTACAACTTCAACTCATTAAACCTTAAAGACTTTAGCTAGTCTTAACCAAGACTTTCCCTAGAAATTCTCATATTGTCTTAAGACTTATGCAAATGATCTTGGACTAATCAAAGTTGTATATATAGGAAGCAACTAGTTAGAACACACACAAAACTTATTTCTTAAGGTGAAAACAACATATATCTCTCCCTTTGTCTCTCCTAGGCCACGACCAAAACCAAAAACCCCTAAACAATCCATACAATTTTAATTACCACATATTCAAGTGTTCCTACAACATATCTAAGATATCCCAAGAAGGTTTGAAGGTTTGGTTAAACATTTAAAAGGGTTAAGCAAAGAAAATGCAAGATTAGGGTTTTCTATGGTTTAGGGTTTTCATAGACTTAGAAGCTAGGGTTTGTTTGCTAAACAAGGGTTTAGACATTGTTGTTCATAACCATACATCATACTAAGGTTACTTAAAAACCTTAAACTCTTTACATTTGTGATTTTATGCATATATGATGTTTGTATAGTTAATCACCATCTAAGAAACTTATTAACTTGTAAAATGGATTTTTATACTTGATTATGATTTGGTATACTTTTACATATGTTATATGAATGTTAATTTCATATGGGAATGGAAATATAAGTATTGTACAAGTGTGGTTTATGTATAAAAAGTATATATATAAAGTAGTGGTTTAAAAAGTTACTTAACAAGTTTATAAGTAAAAGTGGTATAAGGACTTGTGGATCTTGTTATCTTGGACAATATTTGGACAAATCATGGACTAAGG